>CAUYQU010104196.1:0-13632 GCA_963574635.1 Cheracebus regulus | reverse complement strand
TTTTCTCTCTTTTTCTAAAATCTCTTCCTCTTTCTTTCTCTTTCATTTTTTTCTTTCTTTTGCAGTTTCTTTCTTTCTCCTTTTCTCTTTTTCTAAAATCTCTTCCTCTTTCTTTCTCTTTCATTTTTTCTTTCTTTTCCTGTTTCTTTCTTTCTCCTTTTCTCTCTTTTTCTAAAATCTCTTCCTCTTCCTCTCTTTCATTCTTTAAAAAAAAAAAAAAAAAAGAGAGATAGGATCTCAGACAAACAAACAAAAAAAAACAAAAATAAAAATAAAAAGAGATAGGCTGTCACTCTGTCACCCAGGCTGGAGTTCTGCGGTGTAGTCACAGCTCATTGTAACCTTGAACTCCTGGGCTTAAGTGATCCTCCCACCTCAGCATCCCAAGTAACTAGGACTACAGGTGCTCATCACTATGCCCAGTTAATTTTTATGTTTGTATTTCTGTAGAGACAGGGTCTCACTATATTGCCCAGGCTGGTCTTGAACTCTTGGCCTTAAGTGATCCTCCCACCTTGGCCTCCCAAAATGCTGGAATTACAGGCGTCAGCCACTGTACCAGCCTAATCAGACTTTTAAAAAGATACCTTCAGGAGGAAATTTAAATGCATATTACTAAGTGAAAAAGGCAATCTGAAAAGGCTGTATATTGTAGAATTCCAAGTATACGACACTGTGGAAAAGGCAAAACTACAGAGGCAGTAAAAAGATTTGTGTGACCAGGAGTGAGGGGGAGAAAGGGCTGAAGGGCAGATCACAGAGGATTTTTAACACAGTGAAACTATTCTGTAGAGGATAATGTGTCATTACACATTTGCCAAAACCCCATAGAATGTAAACACAGGGAGTGACCCCTAATGTTAACTGTAACCTTTAGGTGACAATAATGTATCTGTGAAGATTCACCCGTTATAAGAAATGTGTCACCCTGGTGTGGAGGTCAATGATGTGAAAGGTTGTGTGCGTGTGGATACAGAGCGTGAACAAGAACTCCCTCTACTTTCTGCTCAATTTTGCTATGAACCTAAAAATGCTCTAAGTAGGCCAGGCAAGGTGGCTCACGCCTGTAAACCCAGCACTTTAGGAGGCCGGGGGCGGGGGGGTGGGGAGTGGATCACAAGGTCAGGAGTTCAAGACCAGCCTGGCCAAGATGATGAAACCCCATCTCTACTAAAAATACAAAAAATTAGGCCGGGCGTGGTGGCTCACGCCTGTGATCCCAGCACATTGGGAGGCCGAGGCAGGTGGATCACGAGGTCAGGAGATCGAGACCATCCTAGCTAATACAGTGAAGCCCCATCTCTACTAAAAATTCAATTAAATGGGTATGGTGGTACGTGCCTGTAGTCCTAGCTACTCGGGAGGCTGAGGCAGGAGAATCGCTTGAACTTGGGAGGCAGAGGTTGCAGTGAGCCGAGACTGTGCCACTGCACTCCAGCCTGGGTGACACAGCAAGACTCCATCTCAAAAAAAAAAAAAAAAAATTAGCCAGGCGCAGTAGCAGGCACCTGTAATCCCAGCTACTCTGGGGGCTGAGGCAGGAGAATTGCTTGAACCTGGGAGGCGGAGGTTGCAGTGAGCCAAGATAATGCCTCTGCACTCTAGCCTAGGCAACAGAGCAAGACTCCATCTCAAAACAAACAAATGCTCTAAATAAAGTTTATTAATTAAAAAAGATCTCTTCCACTTTTTCAGCCAACATATCAGTACATATTCTAGAATAGTCTTTACTTATTTTGTAGCTGGAAACTATCTAGAATAGTATTCTTTAAAAACCATAAAATAAAAATCTATTTTATTTTTTTAAGTCTTTGAATTAAGACTCATTATATTACCAATACCTATACTAAATATCATTAAGAAATAAGAAAATGAAGGATATAACAAAAAAACAAGCTGGCTTTCTGTGACTCTTATAAAGCATGAACTCAAAAAATATCTGATGACTGGCTAGTCAGATGCGAAAACCGAAAAATCCATCTTTTTTTTTTTTTTGAGATGGAGTCTCGCTCTGTCATCCAGGCTAGAGTGGAGTGGTGTGATCTCGGCTCACTGCAACCTTGGCCTCTCAGGGTCAAGTGACTCTCCCACCTCAGCCTCCTGAGTAGCTGGGACTACAGGTGTCTGCCACCACACCTGGTTAATTTTTGAATTTTTAGTAGAGATGGGGTTTCACCATGTTGGCCAAGCTGATCTCAAATTTTGAACCTCAAGTGATCTGCCCACGTTGGCCTCCCAAAGTGCTGGGATTACATGCATGAGCCACCATACCAGGCTCAAAAAATCAGTCTTACAGGTTTTATTCCCAATATGCCACTAACGTTATGAGATAAGATACAGTAATTGGCCGGGTGCAGTGGCTCACACCTAAAATTCCAGCACTTTGGGAGGCTGAGGCAGGCATTTCACCTAAGGTCAAAAGTTCAAAACCAGCCTGATCGACAAGGAGAAACCCCATTTCTACTAAAATACAAAATTAGCCGGGTGTGGTGGCACATGCCTGTAATCCCAGCTACTCAGGAGGCTGAGGCAGGAGAATCGCTTGAACCCGGGAGGAGGAGGTTGTGGTGAGCCGAAATCACACCAATGCACTCCAGCCTGGGCAACAGAGCAAAACTCCATCTAAAAAAAAAAAAAAAAAAGGCCTGGTGGGGTGGTTTACACCTGGCCTGTAATCCCAGCCCTTTGGAAGGCCAAGGCAGGCGGACTATGAGGTCAGGAGTTCGAGACCAGCCTGACTAACATGGTGAAACCCTGCCTCTACTAAGAAGAAAAAAAAAGACACAATAATTCAGAAAACATCAGTGAGGCACCAAAACTTGATGATACCCATCTCATCTTTGAGGAAAGCTTTCTAAAATAACCCATTGTTGATTAAATGGTAGATGCTACTAAACCAAATGGTCTAACAATTAAAAAGGGTTGTACTGAAGCTCAGCCTCTAAGACGGGATAGTGCTGTGCACCTAACCAAAACCGTAGGATAAACACAAAACTACGAGGGGTGGATGAGTGTAGATACCTTCATACACACACGTATGCGTTTTTGCATTGGTTGTTTGTCACTGGTTTTTTATTGAGATGAGGTCTCACTGTGTTGCCCAGGCTGGACTTGAACTCCTGGGCCCAAGCCTCCAGTGGCTGAGACTACAGGTGCACACCACTGTGCCTGGCTTACATGTGCTTTCTTTTTTTTTTTTTGGTCACCCAGGCTGGGATGTAGTGGCACAATCACAGTTCACTGCAGCCTTGACTTCCTGGGCTCAAGTGATCCTCCCACCTCAGCCTCCCAAATAGCTGGGACCATAGCAGTGCACCACCACACTGGCTCATTTTTTATTTATTTCTTTTTATCTTTTTAGATGGAATCTCACTCTCTCACCCGGGCTGGAGTGCAGTGGCGCGATCTCGGCTCACTGCAACCTCTGCCTCCTGGGTTCAAGTGATTCTCCTGCCTCAGCCTCCCGAGTAGCTGGGATTACAGATGCACCTGCCACCACACTGGCTAATTTTTTTTTTTTTTTTTTTTTTGGATTTTTAGTAGAAATGAAGTTTCACCATATTGGCCAGGCTGGTCTCGAACTCCCAGCCTCATAATTTACCCACCTCGGCCTCTCAAAGTGTTGGGATTTCAGGGGTGAGCCACCATGCCTGGCCTTGTATTTCTTCTTTTTATAGAGATGGGCATTTGCCATGTTGCCCAGCCTGCTCTCGAATTCCTGGGCTCAAGCAATCCTCCCACCTCAGCCTCCCAAACAAAGAGCTGGGATTACAGATGTGAGCCACCAAGCCACCATGCCTGGCCTCACATGCATTTTTTTTTTTAATTTTTTTTAAATTCAATTTTCTTTAATTCTTTTATCTTCACATTAAATGAAAAGTGACTCACATGCATTTTTAATGAAACATTTAAATCTAATTTTTCAATAACTGAAACACAAAGGGAATTTGCACTAGTGAAGCTTATCAAAAAATAAACCTAACCTCAAGGTCTTCAGAGAGAAGAGAAGAATGTGTTGCCTTTTGAGCCATTTCCTGAAGCTGTAGTTGGGTCTTTTGGAGAGCCGTTTGGCATTCCATTTGGTTGGATTCAAGGGTTTTTACCTTCTTCGTAAGTGACCTGATTATTTCAGTTCTTTTATGTAGTTCACCTGAGGGAAATTTCATCAATAATCTGTAGTCAGACCTTCAGCTTAAAATGTATTCTTATTATTTATTTATTTTTTTGGTTTTAGGGAGCAGAGTGTTTAATAAGTAGGAAAGAAGAGAAGGCAGAAGGAAGAGCCTCCTCCCTACAGAGACAGGTGCAGGGGAGGGGGCGTCCAAAGCCGAAAGAGGAGTTCCCCCAAAATGCATTATTTTCAAAATCAGTGGTTAAAAAGTAAAAGTATAGGCTGGGCAAGATGGCTCACGCCTTTAATCCCAGCACTCTGGGAGGCCGAGACGGGTGGATCACCAAGTCAAGAGATCGAGACCATCCTGACCAACATGGTGAAACCCCATTTCTACTAAAAATACAAACATTAGCTGGGTGTGATGGTGCACGCCTGTAGTCCCAGCTACTTGGGAGGCTGAGGCAGGAGAATTGCTTGAACCTGGGAGGTGGATGTTGCAGTGAGCCGAGATCACGCCTCTGCACTCCAGCCTGGGCGACAGAGCGAGACCCTGACTAAAAAAAAAAAAAAAGGAAATGTGCACTGGAGAATTTTTAAAAAGATAAGCTTCTTTTAAAACATTTCATTATGAAATGCACAATACCATACCTAATAAAGAAACAGAGCTGAGAGCAGCTAGAAGCCCCTGGAGGTCACTTCCTGAACACAATCTCCAATTTCTACTTTCCCAACTATGACCCTGATCTTAGAGTGATCACTTCCTAGGTTTTCATTATAGTGTTACCAATGACCACATCCCTAAAAATTATAGTTTAATTTGAACCATATTAAAATGGAATAATATTCTGTGAATTCTTCTCTTCGCTTCTTTTGCTTATGATCCTGAGATTCACTCAGTTGCTGTGTGTAACTTGTATTTGTACACTAACATTGCTACCTAATATTCCACTGAATGATTACACCAAAGCTTATTTCTACTACTGATGGTGATTTGGGTTAGTTCCACTTTGCAGCTATGATAAACAATACTGCTCTGAATATTATTTTACATGCATCTTTTTTTTTTTTTTTTAAAGACGGGGTTTCACCATGTTGGTCAGGCTGGTCTTGAACTCCCGACCTCAGGTGATCCACCCGCCTTGGCCTTCAAAGTGCTTGGATTACAGGCGTGAGCCACCACGCCCGGCCACATGCATCTTTTTTTTTTTTTTAGATGGAGTCTCACTCTGTTGCCCAGGCTGGAGTGCAGTGGCACGATCTTGGCTCACTGCAACCTCCGCCTCCTGGGTTTGAGAGATTCTCCTGCCTTAGCCTTCTGAGTAGCTGGGATTACAGGCATGAGCCACCATGACTGGCTAATTTTTGTATTTTTAGTATAGACAGGGTTTCTCCATTTTGATCAGGCTGGTCTCGAACCCCTGACCTCAAGTGATCCGCCCAACTTGGCTTCCCATAGTGTTAGGATTACAGGCTAAGCCACTGCACCTGGCCTTTTTTACACATATCCCTTGGTGCATATTTGCAAGTTTCTTGAGAGCCTTGCTTCTCAAAATGTGGTCCCTGGACCAAGGCGGCAGCATCATCGCCTGGGATGTCTGTTATAAATTCATCGCCTGGGGCCCCAGACCTATTGTATCAGAATCTACATTTTAACAAGACCCTTAGGTGACTCATGTGTCTATTAAAGGGTGAGAATATTCCTAGAAGTGGATTTGCTGGGCTGTAGGATATGAACATCTTCAGCTTCGCTAGATACAGTCAAATGATTTTGCACACTTAGCAGTGACAAGTGACTCCCACCAGTAGCGTCTCAGCATTCCCTTGGCGCCACGCTTTACCAGCACCCTATAATTTCTGCCAGGCTGGTAAAGGTAAAATAGTATCTCAATTTGGTTTTCATTTGCATTTCCCTAATTACTAATGAGAATGGGAACATTTTATATATTTGTTGGACATTCAATTTTCCTCTTTCCATGAGGTGCCTTGCTCATTTTAAAACCAGATACTGATGGCTACATATAATGTAGGTGTTTTATATGTTTTATCTTTGTTCTTTAACATGTTTATGTAAGAGCTATAAAATGTTATACTGCATTTAATGAGCAACCATTTTAAACACTGTGTGTGTATATATGTGTGTGGGTGTGGTCAGAGTAAAATAAGATGGTCATCAAAGAAATAAAAAAAAAATCATACATTTGGGTGTTTTTTTTTGGGGGGGGTGTTTTTTTTTTTTTTTTTTTTTACACAGAGTCTTACTGTCACCCAGGCTGGAGTGCAGTGGTGCAATTGCAACCTCTACCTCCCAGGTTCAAGCAAGTCTCCTGCCTCCGCTTCCTGAGTAGCTGGGACTACAGGCGTGCACCACCATGCCCAGCTAATGTTTGTGTTTTTAGTAAAGACGAGGTACACCATGTTGACCAGGCTGGTATTGAACTCCTGACCTCAAATGATCTGCCCGCCTCAGCCTCCCAAAGTGCTGGGATTACAGGTGTGAGCCACTGAGCCCCACCAAAAATGATAAATTTGGATTATCACATTTACAGAATCCTTTGAGTAATGTTAAGTAAAAAGAAATGTGCTACAAGGTTATCTTTCTATTACACAGATCTAGTGTTTTCTCCTCTAATGCATTCTAGTTACAATCTAGAGTCAATGGAACATTCAGATTTAGGGCAGCACTAAAGGAATGACAGAATTAAATTATGGTATCAAACAAACTTTTTGCAACCATTTTTGAGACAGCTATAATTTTTTTTTTTTTTTTG
Source organism: Cheracebus regulus (assembly GCA_963574635.1). NCBI lineage: Eukaryota > Metazoa > Chordata > Mammalia > Primates > Pitheciidae > Cheracebus > Cheracebus regulus. Next base: position 6,750 of record CAUYQU010104196.1, on the reverse strand, counting down.
AGACAAGGCTTGCTCTGTCCCTCAGGCTGGAATGCAGTGGTGTAATCATGGCTCATTGCAACCTCCACCTCCTGAGTTCAAGCACTTCTCGTGCCTCTGCCTCCAGAGTAGCTGAGATTGCAGGCCTGCACCATCATGTCCAGCTAATTTTTTGTATTTTTAGTAGAAATGGGGTTTCACCATGTTGGCTCGGCTGGTCTAGAACTCCTGAGCTCAAGCGATCCGCCTGCCTCGGCCTTCCAAAGTGCTGGAATTACAGGTGTGAGCCACTGTGACTGGCCAGACAGCTATAATTTTAAAAGATGACCATTTTTGGTGGCTCATGTCTGTAATCAAAGCACTTTGGGAGGCCGATGTAGGGGGATCACCTGAGATCGGGAGTTCAAGATCAGCCTGACCAACATGGAGAAACCCTGTCTCTACTAAAAATACAAACTTAGCTGGATGTGGTGGCGCATGCCTGTAATTCCAGCTACTCAGGAGGCTGAGGCAGGAGAATTGCTTGAACCTAGGGAGGCTGAGGTTGCAGTGAGGCAAGATCAAGCCAATGTCACTCCAGCCTGGGTAACAAGAGCAAAACTCTTTCTCAAAAAAAAAAACAAAACAAAACAAAAACACAAAGCATTTTAGGAACTTAAGATCAAATTCAATACCAAAAGCTCAAAATGTTTCAGTTTTAGTTCTAGAGAAATGGCCAGTCATATGGCATCTTCCCTCACAGTCTTGCTCAAAACTTCAGATTCATCCTTGGCGCTCACCCCATGTTAACTGGAGCTCTGTCCAGCCCCCTTTTTATACTGGAATACTTTGCTTGCCCTACTTGTGTGTGTCTGTCCCATTGTGGCTGTTTACAAAGTCCTCCTGTCTCCACTGAGACTAAACTTGGGGACAGCAGGGATTGCAGTCTTTACTTCCCCTCTGTCTTCCCCATGAGCCCATCGACGTGTTAGCACACAGAAGTGCGTGTATTTCTGACCTTCCAATTTGCTGCAACGTTCTTCCAGTGTCAACACTTTCTGCCGATCCTCTTCCCATGAAAGAAGCTGCTGCTGGTGCACTGCAACCATGTCATTGAGCTCTTTATCGCGATCTTTCAGCTCTCCGATGAGCAACTGCAGCTCCTTCCGCTGTTTCTCAATAGTGGAAACCTCAACTTCTGACCCGATGTTCTAAACACAGAAAGCGGTTTCACATCAAAATAGAATGAAATCAATAACAAATCAGCAAAAGTCAATTTTCCAAATAAGTATAGCTACTTTTGCTGCCAATTCTAAGTAGTTCCATTAAGTTTTTTTTTTTTTTTGTCTTTTTTGTTTGTTTGTTTTCTTTTTTGAGACAGAGTCTTGCTCTGTCACCAGGTGCCAGGCTGGAGTGCAGTGGTGCGATCTTGGCTCACTGCAGCCTCCGCCTCCTGGGTTCAAGCAATTCTCCAGCCTCAGCCTCCTGAGTAGCTGGGACTACAGGCGTGCACCACCACACCCAGCTAATTTTTATATTTTTCGTAGAGACGGGGTTTCACCATGTTGGCCAGGATGGTCTCGATCTCTTGACCTCGTGATCCGCCCGCCTCAGCCTCCCAAAGTGCTGGGATTACAGGCGTGAGCCACCGTGCCTGGCCTAGTACTAGTCTTAACACGGAAAATGGAATTTGGAGTTGAGGGATTTTAAGTCTCAAAACTTGAATTCCAGTGTTGGGTTAGTCCTTCATTCATGCATTCAACAAATAATTTATTGAGCGCCAGTGGCTGGGCCCCAGGACGCTGTTGAAAAAACGCGCGCTTTGAATGAAGAGACCTTCCAAACAGGCTTTGTGTGAGCAACCTGGCTGTTTATTCACCTGGGTGCAGGTGGGCTAAAACCGAAAAGGGCATTAGCAAAGGGCAGTGGGATAGGAGTTGGTTTTATAGGTTTGGCTAGTTTTTTTTCGGGGGGGGGGGGTTGCAGAGTAAGTTCAGTTACAGTGGTTGGGGGTATCCGCAAGGAGTATACAATTTCAGTTACAATGGCAGGGTTGGGTGAGAGGTATTTACATGATCATAAAAGCAGTTAAGATGGCAGGGTTGGGTGAGGGGCTTGTGGGAAGCTCCGTTGGGCGATCAGGGACAATGGCGAACGCAGGCAGCGGGTGGGAGACTTCAGCCGAGGCCAGCAGGACTTCAGACTTTCAGGCTCCAGGCTTGCATGTGGAGAGCTGACACACGCCAGGCAAGGAGCACATATTCCACTCCAGGAAAGCAGGCAGTAAGCCGAGTATACAAAAGCAGGTCGTCTTACACTGACGGACGCGAACCTGGGGCAAGCCCACTTCCAGACTTTTCTGCACAGTGGAGTTGTGAGAGAGCTCCTTCCTCCACTCGCCAAGGTGCGTAAATTAAGGACACCCAGCGAGGTGTATGGGAAAGCAGCTCCCCAGACGCCAGTCGTCCTCCTTAAACAGTCATCACCGGGTGTGCGCTACTCTTTGGCCTGTACTAAATAACGAGGTGTTACTGGGTTAAGGAAACGGTCCACGCCGTTTTCCTCTATGGACAGTGTATTGTTTCACATTTTAAGCAGACATCGTTCTTGAGAAGCAACCTAGATTTCAGCCAATGTGCACCGTTCCCGCGGCGCCGCGGCCGGGAGGAACCGCCGCTCACCTGGCGCCCGACGAGGAAGGCGGCTGAAGGGTTCATAGGGGTTTCCTCCGCCCGCGGAGAAGGCCGGTGTGGACGGCGTCACCTCAGAAACGCCATCGGTGCGCCGGCCCCGAGCGGCTGGGACGAGCCCGGAGCCCTGGAGCCCCGCGCCCTCGGCCGGCCCCGCCCCGCACCCCAACCGTCTGCCCCGCGGCCACGCGGCGTGCGCCCGCCGGGGTTCGGGGCTCCCCGCCAGGGTTTCCGGGCCGCAGCCCCGCCACGCTGGTGGGCACTGTTCTTCCACCTCGGAGACTGGGGGCTCCCAACTGGCTAAGGCTGAGTACCGACGCTTTTTGCCCACGCCCGAGGCTCCAGCGCTGGAAGGCCTGGAAGAACCGGCTCCTCACCATTACCCAGGGAGTGAAGAAGCGAATCAAGGCTGCTGCGCCGCCCCCAGCATCCTGGTTTCTGACATTGGAGTTGCTCACTTCCGTATCTTGCATCTTCCCCCCAATAACCGTGAGCTCGGCGGTGCTGGCTCCTGTTTACCTGACTCTAAGAACAGCACCTGGACACACTCGCATGCGTGGAGGCAGAGCCCAGCCCTCGGGGATAGCAGTTCCGAGCCACTCTAGCACCTTGGATACTTTAAACCAAGAATCGCAGATAAACAGGGAGAAATTTATTTTGGGGGGCTCCCGAAAAGCAATGAGAAGAACCATGGTATTTTGTCATGACAAAATCTACCATATTCTGGGTTGAATCTAAGTTTTTCCACCTGTCCTTCCATGTCACCTCTTCATCCACCTTTCACTCTTCCTAAGATGTGGGAACTGGACTAGGAAAAACTAAGGCTTATCACACTTCAGCCCTGGCTGCCCACCCCTGACTGCTTAACCCGTTAGGCAGCAAGATGAGTTACTAAATACGGTCTTACAGGGTTTCAACTTTACTCTTTGGTTGAATATGAAACAGCAAAACATGCCCTTGTATTCAATAAAGGCAATCTGAAAATGGAAAAACAAAATTAAGGTTTCTTACTTTGAAGCTTTACTGATAAGCTCATGTTCGGGAGACAAAGGCAATGTCTTAGAAATTAAAATCAAGAAAGCCGGGCATGGTGACCTGTAATCCCAGCACTCTGGGAGGCCAATGTGAGAGAATCTCTTGAGCTCAGGAGTTTGAGACCAGCCTGGGCAACATGGTGAAACCCCGTCTCTAAAAAACGCTGTTTTTTTAGTTTCTTTTTTTTTTTTTTTGAGACAGAGTCTGGCTCTTGTTGCCCAGGCTGGAGTGCAATGGCACGATCTCAGCTCACTGCAACCTCTGACTCCTGGGGGCTCAAGTGATTCTCCTGCCTCAGCCTCCGGAGTAGCTGGGATTACAAGTGCCTGCCACCATGCCCAGCTAACTTTTTGTATTTTTAGGCATGAGCCACTCCACCTGGCCAAAAATATATATATTTAAGTTAACTGGGTATGGTGGTGCACTCCTGTGGTCTCAGCTACTCGGAGGCTGAGACAGGAAGATCACTTGAGCTGGGAGATGGAGAATGCAATGAGCTGCAATCATGCCACTGCATTCCAGCCTGACCGAAAGAGACTCTGACTCAAAAAACAAAAACCAAAACCAAATAGCCAATAAACACAAAAAGGTGGTCTACTTCCCTGATCATCAGAGAAATGCAAAAAAATAAGAAAGCAAATTCTGAATAGTTGCTCAAAACAGTCTAGCAGTAGATGACTGTGCAGTAAGTCTTGGTGTGATAAGATGTAAAGGAATGTGGGTTGAAGGTCAATTTTTGAGGTGAGGAGCGTTTTAATTCACATGCTTCTTAGGTTTTACCATTGTAGTATTTAGTATTTTTCTAGGAAGTCCTCAAGTGCCATTATTCACCAGGCAACCATGTGCAACACTCAGGTAAAAATACATGTACAGGCTGAGTGCAGTGGCTCATGCCTGTAATCCCAGCAATTTAGGAGGCCAAAATGGGCCAATCACCTGAGGTCAGGAGTTTGAGACCAGCCTGGACAACATAGGGAGACCCCCATCTCTATAAAAAATGTAAAAATTAGCCGGGTATGGGAGCATGTGCCTGTAGTCTCAGCTATTCTGGAAGCTGAAGTGGGAAGATCACTCAAGCCTGGAGGTCAAGGCTGCAGTGAGCTGTGATCATGCCACTCCACTCCAACCTGGGCAACAGAGCGAGACCCTGTCTCAAAAATAAATACAATTGTGTGTATAGAGGCTAGTAAGAAATTAGGCTTATCTTGATTATGGTTCATAAATAACTGAATATGGTATGAGGATTATGATGACTAGGTGCACATTAAAAATCTCAGTAATTTTACCTTCACTCCCCACAGGTTTTCTTTGAAACAAACAAAAACATTTAAAGAGAATACATAACTTTTAAAAAAATGACAGAAATGGGCCGGGCGTGGTGGCTCATGCCTGTAATCCTAGCACTTTGGGAGGCCGAGGCAGGCTGATCACCTGAGGTCGGGAGTTCGAGATCAGCCTGCTTAACATGGAGAAACCCCCTCTACTAAAAATATATAATTAGCTGGCTGTGGTGGCACAAGCCTCTAATCGCAGCTACTGGGGAGGCTGAGGCGGGAGAATCGCTTGAACCCGTAGGTGGAGGTTGCCGTGAGCCGAGATCACACCATTGCACTCTAGTTTGGGCAGCAACAAGAGCGAAACTCTGTCTTCAAAAAAAAAAAAAAAAAGACAGAAGTGAAAGCTAGAATGACACTGCATCTGATTTTATACTCACAGTCTAATCCAAACTGAAGTTCTGAATGAACTCTTCCCTATCTCCCTTATTTGATTTCTTAAAGGAATTTAGTAAAAAATAAGGACAGGAACTAAAAGGTAAAATTCATCTTTAAAACAGTAATTTATCTCACACCTGTAATCCCAGTACTTTGGGAGGGCGAGGCGAGCAAATCACAAGATCAGGAGTTCGAGACCAGCTTGACCAACATGGTGAAACCCTGTCTCTACTAAAAAATACAAAGTAGCTGGGTGTAGTGGCATGCACCTGTAATCTCAGCTATTCAGGAGGCTGAGACAGGAGAATTGCTTGAACTTGGGAGGCAGAGGTTGCAGTGAGCCGAGTTCACCCCACGGCATTCAAGCCTGGGTGACAGAGTAAGACTCCATCCTAAAAAAAGAAAAAAAAAGAGTAATTTATCAACTTCTAAACAAAGAAAAAGCTACCAGACTGGCTTTTATATAATAATAAAAACAAGTATCACTTGTCAGCATCTATTTTTAAAAATGAATGAAATACTTATCAAAACTACATGCAAAAAGTATTTGCATTAAAAGTTGCCAGCTTAATCATGAAAAATCTTTTATATGGCTGCTTAAAGGTTCACTTTTTTACTGAAATTAGATAAGAATGTGTAAAGTCAATTTTTAAACTATTAATCCTTTTTTTGTTTTGGAGACCTCAACTTCTCAGGCTCAAGTGATCCTCCCACCTCAGCCTCCCAAGAAGCTGATAATGCAGGCACATGCCACCATGCCTGGTTAATTTTTGTAGGGACAGGGTCTTGGCAGGTTGCCCAGACTGGTCTGTGAGTTCAAGTGATCCTCCCACTTCAGTCTCTTAAGTTGCTGGGATTACAGAGGTGTGTCAAAGCAGCTTGGCCCTAATTAATTAGTACATTTTAATCAGTGATCAGACCATGTTGCATTTTAAATTCAGTTTTAAAAAAATGATTCAGACACATTATACATAAGGACAATTTTAATCCTGCATTTTCCTGTAGTAACATCCACTGCTGGCTATCTACGGATTGAAACTGCATTTGCTAAGAACTGTGAACATGAAGAAACTTTACATGAAGTCACATTTTGATACAGGCACACAGACATCTTCCAGCACCAACAGAATACATACGTAACACATACCAGATAGTCTCAATGGATAAATTTGCTTCACCAGTAGTTCTATTTAGTAAAATTCAGTTAATGCAGAATTTCATTTTTTAATTTTACATCTTTATTACATGTTTTCTAATACTTTATTAAAAAAAAAACACTCATTCAAGATTGTAATTTGCATGGCAATAAACAATGGTTTCATGGGTTCTAAGTTTCTTAAAAGTGTCCACAGAAA
>CAUYQU010104195.1:0-29050 GCA_963574635.1 Cheracebus regulus | reverse complement strand
TAGAGAAATTAGGTATAAGAAGGAATGTTAGGAAAGTTAAAGATATACTGATCCCCTTAAAAATATTTTTGCTGCATTCGAGCCTGGGCAATAAAACAGAAATCCCGTTCTCTCTCCCTCGTTCTCTTCCTCTTTCTTTCTTTCATTCTTATGCTGTGTCTTTCTTTCTCCTTTTCTCTCTTTTTCTAAATAAAAAATAAAATAAAAATAAAAATGCTTACCAAGCTACTGCCTAGCTTATTAAGAGAAGCAAAAGCTTGTTTGGAAATCGATAGGTGGGGAATAGGTACTTAAAAGGAGTAGATTTGCAGCAGCAAAGATTGAGACTTGGTCCTGCAGTCCACGAAGCAAGAGGCAGCCAGCCCTGCACATTCTGACCCATGTTGATCACACAGAAATGGTTCAGCATGAACCTGATTATCTCTGCTTTCCTGTGTAGTAAATAGGATATGGGGAGTGTATTAGTCTCTCATACTGCTAATAAAGACGTGCCCAAGACTGGGTAATTTATGAAGGAAAGAGATGTAATGGACTCACATTTCCACATGGCTGAGGAGGCCTCACAATCACGGCCGAAAGCAAAGGAAGATAAAAGGTACGTGTTACATGGTGGCAGGCAAGGAGTCATGCTCGGGGAAACTCTCCTTTATAGAACCATCAGATATCATGAGATTCATTCACTGTCACCAGAGCATCATGGAAAAATCCCGCCCCCATGCTTCAGTTACCTCCACCTGGTACCTCCCATGACATGGGGATTATTACAATTGGAGGTGAGATTTGGGTGGGGACACAGTGTCAAAGCATATCAGGAAGAGAATAGAATCTATTTCTTCAACACATATTTACTGAATATCTCCCATGCATCTAACTATTTAGATGCAGTGCTTGCTGTGGTTGAAAAGACTGAAGTATCACTATAGAAAGAGATGAAACAAAAACTAATCACATAATGAGATAACCGCAGTTGGTATTAGTGCTGTGCCAAAAATAAAATAAGGGACATAGTTGAAAACTGGCAATTTTTATAGGTTGTTACTGTAGTATTATTCCATATGAAATAGATAGTAGGTTAATATGCAATATCATTGCATATAGTCCTTTGGGTTCATTAATACTCAATGTAGCATTTAGCTACATTCATAAAGCCCAAGGTGAACCTCCATTTGGCTCCTATTTAATGCAGATACTTAGATCAATGGGCACTATCTGAATTAGATTTCACTCGTTAGGGCTAAGAGGGCAAAACAGGGAAATAAGTTGCTACTACACTTGTCATTTGTGGATGTTGCCACTCAATATCCTTTCATCTTGTTTTCCAGGAACAGTGCCCTGACGTTTTTTCTGAGGAATCATGCTCCCCATTGTTAGTCCATAAGCAATGTAGAAACTTGGTTTCACTCCATGGTTAAATGGATTTGGGGGTCACACAACTAATGCATTAAAATTGATGGTTAAAGTAACTGATCAGAGTTGAACATGCCACAGAATCAGACAAATGAGATATAATGACACTATTTACACTGTTTCTATCAAATATTCAGATCGAGGCCATTGGTCTAGGTATCTGCATATAAGAGCAGCCAAATGGATATTTATTTTAGGGTTTTACTGTAGCCTAAATGGTCTGTTGAGCATTATTGGACCTTTTGAATTACTCATTATGAAAAGATATTGTATTACTATATTATAAATCTATATCATATGAGATATTAATAATATAGCTTGGCTTGAAAAGACGCAGGCAGGCTTTCAGGACTGTACAGTTGTCAGAGAGGAAGGAGCAAGCCTGAAATGATGAGGAGTTGCAGAGTAAAACCAGTGTAGAGAAAAGCAGAACACAATATAATCCTTCCAAATAATTTCAGCATCTGAATTGAATTGTGCCTAAAGCTTACTCCTGGGTTTTTAGTTTCAAAATAGTTTCAATTTCAGTTTTTAATAGGTCCAATTTTTAAAAAGTTAATTTGCACAGATTTATCCTTACTTGCACAGGAAAGAAATTCTGATATAACCCTATTTAAAGCATGTTTGTCTAATGAAATCTCTTCTCAGTCAGGTTGTGCAGATGTAGAACCTAAACTCTAGGTTCCGTCCTACCAAGAGTTGCAACTGAAAATGGAAAATACAGATCACCTGTTGATTGTTGGGTTATGTGGTGTTTTTTTTTCACCAGTACTTCTGGGTTTGAATTTTTTGAATCAATTTTTTTTAACTGACGTAAGGAATATGAAGCATGAAATCTACTTTCTTAACAAACTTTGAAGTGTATGGTATAGTATTTTTGCTATAAACACAATATTGTAGAGCAAATCTCTAGAAGATTTTTATCTTACATAACTGAAACTCTATACCCATTGACTGGGGACTTCCATTTTCCCCTCCTTGCACAGCCTCAGGTAGACACTGTTCTATTTTCTACTTCTTTGAGTTTGATTACTTAAGATAACTCAAACAAGTGAAATCATGCAGTATTTGTCCTTCTATAATAAACTTATTTCTATTAGCATAATGTCCTCAAGTTTCACTCAGGTTGTTGCATATGACAAGATTTCCTAATTATGAGGCTTAATAATATTCCATTGTAGGTATATTGCATCCATTTTCTGCCTTTTATATGTCCATGCACATTTAGGTTGTTTCCCCCTTTTGGCCATTGTGAATAATATTGCAATGAACATGGGAGTGTCAATATCTCTTTGAGATTCTGTATTAGATTATTTTGAACAAATATTCAGCGTTGGGATTGCCAAATCCTACTGTAGTTCTATTGTTAATTTCCTGAGGAAACTCCATACTGGTTGGCCTAGATACCATTTTACATCCCCACCAACAGAGTACAGGGCTTCCGATTTCTTCACATCCTCACCAACAATTGTTATTTTCTGGGTTTTTTAAAAATTCTATTTTATATAATGGCCAGCCTAACACGTGTGAAGTAATATTTTATTCTATTTTTGATTTGAATTTCTCTGGTGATTAATGATGTTGACCATCATTACCTGTTTCATATACCTGTTGTTCATTTGTATGTCTTCTTTTAAGTAAAAAGAAAGAAAGAAAGAAAAAAATACCTGTTTAAATTATTTGCCCATTTTAATTGGGTCATTTGCAGGGTATTTTTTTTTTTTTGCTGTTGCATTGTACACATTCCTTATATATTTTAGATATTAAAATATATGGTCCTTATCAGATATGTGGTTTACAAATATTTTCTTCCAGTCCACAGGTTGCCTTTTCATTCTGTCAAATGTTCCTTTTGTCGCACAGGTTTTCAGTTTGTGTAGTCACACTTTTCTATTTTTCCTTTATTTCCTGTGCTTTTGAATTATATAGGAATAACTACATATAGCATTTATGAAAACAGTATCTTTCTTTTGAATAGCATATATGTGTTTGTATTAAAATGATTTAGTAATTATTAGAAACTATGAATTATTAGAAGCAACTCACGTATCTTAACATGTAAAAGTAACAACCCTGTGAGGTATGTTTATTTTATTCAAATTTTCCAGATGAAAAAATGCAGGCACAGTGAGATTGAGTGATATACCAAGAAGTAGATTAAAGCAAAAGCGATTTTGATGTAGAATTAATATATTTAAATATTAGATCATGTTGCCTTTCCACACTGCTATCACTTGTTTAATTAAATAAATGACTATATTAAATTAATGGTTAAATGAATGAAAAAAGTACTGAGATTATAATAAAATATGACTTAGAAGTGATATTTAACTCTTCAAATATTCAATTAATAGAATTTCCATTCAGAAATATTTTGGAAATAAGAACCAACTTTGGAAAACTGAATTAACCAAAATATCCTTTAGATAATTAAGAAGAAAATTCCATTATATCCTTATTTCAAGAGATAAAGTATCTCTAAGTCTTGGTGTTTGATGAATAATTGTCTTTTTAAAGATAAGAACACTCAGTTTTGAGGCATAAGATGATAGCCTGTTTTATTTTTGTTATTATAGTATCAGCCTAGAGGCAAGCCCACAGCAAATATAAATATTCTCATATTTATGAAGACAAATTTCCTGGGGATGTATAAAAAGATGGTTTCATGGCCACTTTGAACATGAGAAGACAAACTTAAGGCTAAAAATATGCTGAGAATGGCAGTATGGAAAGATTGAAAGATTCTGATTGTTGATGAAACTGTGGAGCTATCAAAAATACCTCCGGAATTTTTAGTAACTTAATAATATATGCTACTATTGCTTAAGACAAATGTTACTTTTCCATAAAATACGTAATTGTTCTCTAATGCACACTAAAATATTGAATCTGATTGTACAGTTTAAAAGGCTGTGTTTAGATTTGTCTGTATTGAAATTCAACCTTTGGTAATGAAAAAAAAACATTTCAGACATATAGATGCCTTAAAGGACTAACCCATGAATCCCATAAAAAAGTGAGTTATGCATTAGAGAAATAAAACATCAAATACAGTCACAGCAGCTGGTAATACCAGAATTCACATCGGCCTTCTTCCCTTCCCTTTATAAAAAACATCCATTTCAAGAAATCTCAGTAGTAAAAATATTGTTATAATTAGAGTCACTGCGGAAGGTTGCATGTTGCAAAGACTTGCTGGGAGAGGGACCAGGTGTCTGGAGAAGCACAACAGGTGGAGGAGAAGGAGGTGGAACTCGCCAGTCAGGACTAAATCAGGCTGAGACCTTCATATATGTGTGTTCAGGAGAAACATGGGTAGGATGGGAGCAAGCTGCGAATCTCCTTCCTCTCTTATATTCACTCTCAAGAAATGCATTCGTGTTTATGACATAATACCTTCCTACTTTCACATTTACAGTTGCTGGGTTTTTTCATTTCAGGTATATTAAATTGTAAAAATGAAGAAAAGTAGATGAGCCAATTTTGATCTATTTTATTTTCCTTCTCTGTCACTATTGCCTAGAGACAATTTCTCATATCTGGTGAGAAGATGAATGATGGAACTGAGTGTTTATTTCATTTCACAGACTACACAAGTCATGCATGGACTGCATCAGTGCAGCAGCTCAAAACTCCATTTATTCATTCCATCTTCTATGTTCAATTAGTAATCCGTTATATCAACATCTCATTATATTAAAATTTGGACTGAACAAACTTTGGACCACTGATGAGACCAGTCCATTGTGAGAGCTTGGAATAAACAAAATGCAAGAAGAAAAATGGCTTTCTGTTTCCAAATTATTTTTTGGCCAGAAAACAAAGTAAAAATAAAAATATATTCCAGTTATTTAAAACTTCATATAACACTTGATAATTCTTAACTTGAAAGACTCTGTGATGCTGCAGTTGATCTGGGACTCCATTAAGAGAGAGATACCTAGCACTTACCTTTAAAAAATATTTAATTTTATCCATATAATACAAGATCATAGATAAACATAGGCCAGGTGCTGCAGTGGCTCACACCCGTAATCCCAGAACTTGGGGAGGCCCAGGTAGGAGGATCACTTGAGCCCAGGAGTTCAAAACAAGCCTGGGAAACATGGTGAAAACCCAGTGTTCACCAAAAAGAAAAAAATACAAAAACCTGTCCCGGTGTGGTGGCATGCACCTGTATTAGCAGCTACTTGGGAGGCTGAGATGGGAGGATCACCTGAGCCCAGGAGGTCAAGGCCACAGTGAGCCATGACTGTGTCACTACACTTCAGCCTAGTGACAGAGCAAGACTCTGTCTCAAAATAAAATAAAATAAAAAATTAACTAATCCTGAAAGCCTTTTCAAATATCTCCATCTTCTTTTCCTCTATATTTATTTCCCTTTTAGTCAATAGATTTGTCATCCTTTAGGTTTTATTTTGGTAGTTACATATCTTTAAAGTTAAACAGATTGCTATATATTGATGTCTCAGGTTTTGACCCTACCTATTTACTTCTTGTTATGTGGGACAAGAATGTAGCTATTTTTCACCACACATAGCCTCCCTTGCTTCATCCTTCAGTGAGATATACAGCAATTCAGTTAAACAAGCAATGAATATTTAGTACTGACAACAATATGATTATGTAAATAGTGTTCACTGAAAAGTTAAATACTACATCATGATGACATTTCTTTCCCTTAAAAAGTTTGCTTTTCAATAGAGTTTCTGACTGGTATGGTTTGGCTGTGTCCTCACCCAGATCTCATCTCGAATTGTTTGCTCCCCAAATTCCCAAAGGTCCTGGTTGACACCCAGTGGGAGGGAATTGAATCACAGGGGAGGGAGTTTCCCCTGCTGTTCTGGTGATAGTGAGTGAGTCTCATGGGATCTGATGGTTTCATAAAGGGGAGCTCCCCTGAATGCAGTATCTTGCCTGCCTCCTGTCTTTCTTTCCCTTCACCGTCCACCATGATTGTGCAACCTCCCCAGCCATGTGGAATTGTTAAGTCCATGAAACCTATTTCCTTTATAAATTACTCAGTCTTGGGTAAGTCTTTATTAGCAGCGTTAGAACAGACAAGTACATTGATACTGTGTTTCTCATTGTAATAGTCTCTTAATAAAATTGTTTTTAAATAGCGTGATGTAGCAGATATTCTAAAGTACTCCTTTTCCTTTTGATGATCTCTCACCTGAATATTTTGTCGCCCAGCTCCAGACTGATCCAGCTGCCTCCGGGCTGTACATCCTGAGCTTTTCATTCACCCATTTGGTTTTCAAATGGATCTGCTGTTTTCTGTTTCTAATGTGTATTGCACGTTTGGCATTAGCTGCTCTCCCAGCTTCCTTCTCCTCCCTAGCTCTATCCATGCTGGTTTCTTTTTTCTTTCCAGGAAACTATTTTATCTCACTTCAGCATAATGTAATTTCTTTGGAACTGCCCCAAACTTCATAACAAGAAGGGGAATCTCAACAATTAAATTATTTAATCTAGCTAAAACACCTTCTCTTGTTTTCGCCCAAGTTACTCATTTTGGCCAGGAAAAGTCAGACTTGAGACTACTGTTTTGATTTGGTTCGATTTTTTTTTTTCCCAGTGGGAAAGAAGCTCTTGCCCTTCGTGAACATGAAGCCGAGAAGATGTTGTGTTGTGTCTGTTGCACTCACTTGCAGTCAAAGATTAAAAGAGACAGATTGAGTCAAGAAGTGGATGAGAAAAGAGTGAGCCAAAAGATGGAAATAATCAATTGTAGATGAAATTGCTTCAAATTCAAACCAAACTTGCCCCTAAACATCAGCACTATACAAAGAGGGTGGGTGCATTGGCTCATGCCTGTAATCTCAGCACTTTGGGAGGCCGAGCTGGGCAGATCACTTGAGGTCAGGAGTTTGAGGCCAGCTTGACCAACATAGTAAAACCCTGTCTCTACTAAAAATACAAAAATTAGCCAGGCATGGTGACAGACACCTGTAGTGCCGGGTACTTTGGAGACCGAGGCAGGAGAATCACTTGAACCTAGGAGGCGGAGGTTGCAGTAAGATGAGATCATGCCACTGCACTCCAGTCTAGGCAACAGAGTGAAACTGTCGCAAAAAACAAAATCAGAAACAAGAAAAGCAAACACTACACAAATAAATAAAGAATTTCCTTGCCATTTTGATAATGTTACTGAAGATCATAATGAACTGCATATGCTCGTTTGTATTTAGTTTTCAGTAATTTAGAGTTAAAAGTGACCTACTTGATACATGTGATTTAATATAGTTTGTTTTAATTTGCTGTTTATCTGTAACAAATATCATGTAATTTCCTGGGAAAAGCTTGCAAAGGGAGACATTTTCTGAGTTCTTCCATGTGTGGAAGATTTTTTAGTGGATGTTCATTTCACTGAGAGTCTGTTGAAGTATAAAATTATAAATTAAAATTACATTTTTCACAATATTTTGAAACAATTTAGAGTTAAGGTACAATAATATTAAATAAAAAATATGACTGGACTTTGTGTAATTACAGTTTTTAAAAGTGTTCAAACTGCTCTCATTATTCCAGATTACATGAAATTTGGTGAGAATGCTTTTGTTACATTTTAGTTTTCTTCCTCTAACTACAGTATCTCAGTATGTAGTTTAAGTTGGAAACTTCCTTGTGTATTTGTTTGCTTGTGGTTTGTTTTACATTTCTATGAATAAGGTGAGAAAAAGATAGTAGGACATCTGGGTACATTTACAAGGTTTGTCTATGGTCAGATTTGTTCTAGAATTATTGGAAAAAAGATAGATGTAAATATTCTGAGAAATAATGAAATTTCAGACTGGATTGCTTTTGTAGAAGAGATTTTAATTTCCCCAGGGATGAAACCTTAAATTTCATGTCTGGGCAATAGTAAGGAGCTACACCTCAGGCACACAAAATTCTGTGCATAAAGTCTGGGCAATGGGAAGGAAATAGACACCAGGCATGCAAAATTATTTGCATAAAGATGGGGAATGACAGGGTACAGTCACATGTGTAAACCTAATTAATTCTCATCTTTTCAGTTCTGATGAAGTTCCACCCCTCTTAGTACCTTGCATCTGTGGCACTAAGTGAAGTTGAAGGGTCAAAATTGCCTAGAAGATATCAGAAGAAGGGATGGAAAAGCTAAAATGTGGGGACGGATACTGTAAAGATGGAAGAGCTGCAGATGGTTATGGTACACAAGAAAGCCTGCAGGATAACTGTATTATATGGAATGAGCTGCAGGCAAGAGCATCAGTATCTCTGAATGTTTATTATGTCTCTCTTCTTCATACCAATGCGGATGATAAGAAATGTCATTACAGAATTAAGCAAACTAATGGTGGTGGGAACAAGGAGTCTCTAAAACAGTAGAGACCAGGTGGTTGAAAGGTCACAATGATAATAATGGGTGGGGAGGACAGTAGTAAAAAAAAAAAAGCTGATCCACTGAAAGTCGTGGAGATAATTGAACACAGCAACCCTGAAAACAGCGTAGATAGAAAGCCAGCAGGGTACTGTGAGCTTGTACAGTCAGGAGAAATCAACGCGATATGACCAAACTCCTGAAGGCAGTCGCTCAAAAGTGTCAACATCCTTTGCTTGATTTATGGATCTGGGCCAGTTTTCTGAACTGGAACCCACTGACTGCAGGGGAGGCCATGTTCCCAATGGGAAGGACTCAACCACACATCGCAGCCAGTGTGCTTGGTGAGGAGTCCCCAGGCCTTGCCCGGGAGTCCTAGCCATTTCCTTGGGTGAATGTGTACTCAGCTTGTTAGTTTGCTAGAGTTGCTGTAACAAAGAACTACAAACTAGATGATTTAAACCACAGAAATGTAAGTGACCAAGTCTATGGGTGAGGGGAAAAAAAAAAGCCACAGAAATGTATTGTCTCACAGTTCTAGAGGCCAGAAGTCCGAAATCAAGGTGTGTGGGTCAGTTCCTCCTGAGGACTGCAAAGGAGAATCTGTTGCTGTAGGGCTCTTGTCTGCTTCTGGTGGCCACTGCAGTCTTGAGTGCTCCTCAGTTTGTATAATAGAAGCATCACCCACATCTCTGCCTTCATGTTTGCACTGGGCTATCTTAGTGTGTGTAATTGTGTCCAAGTTTCCACTTTTTATAAAGACGCAGTCATATTGGTTTAAGGGCCCACCCTACATCAGTATGATGTTGTCTAAACTACAGGTCATTTGCTACGACCCTATTTCTAAATAAGGTCAAAATCTACAGTGCCTGGATTAGGACTTTAACATGTTAATTCTGTGGAGGACCAAAATTCAACCCCTAATACTGGCAAATAATAAAACTAATAATGAGTATTGTGAGGTGTGCTGGACACAAGGCCCATGTCGACATTGCAATCTGCAGATGCCGAGCTTAATCATGGCCCCAGTTAGAATGGAGGCACATGGGAGCCAGATAACAAATGGCTGTTATTGAGGGTGGTCCAAGCAGAAGTCTGTGAAACTCCCCTCCACTCTCAGCCAAGAGAGCAAATAAAACAATACTGCATTGTGGTCATAGGGATGCCGAAGTCAGCACTGACCTTCAGGATCTAAATCCTGGGGAAACTAACTATGACTGTGAGTCTATGATCTGTTATTGTGTGACTGATAAGCGAAGAATGATTTTGACACTTTAGAAATTTTGTAAAAACCAACAAACAAGGACTATATCACCATATGTGGTTCCCAGAGCCTTAAGTATGTCCTCTTTTATTTATTTTTACAGAAAAAATTCTGCCACCCTGATTTAAATGATTCAGGACTCCCAACATATTTTGGTTTAATTGACCATCTGGTCCTGTAGCCAAATGCTGGATCCTGGATGGGGACAGTGCACTGCTGTGGACCCAGCTAAACATTAACCCCAATGGCTGGAGCAGATACATAGGACACAGTTGCATGCCAGTGGTAGCACTGATTGGTCAAATACATTAGTCTCTGTTTCAACAGAAAAGAGGATAAAATCAGCAGACAATATCCAGCTAATACTTCCTTTGGGATTTTGCCTCAGCAGCAGTGAGTTGCCTCTCTTGGTGTAGCCCACACCCAATAAATAATCAAAGCCAGGTTATAAAGGCTCAGCCATTTCAAGCCTGCACAGGACAACTCTGTCTAGCTGGCTATGCTCCAGCTGGTCCCAAGGCTTGTTGAACTCACATTGCACTTTGCCTTCGTTTCTGAGAAATCTGGTTTACCATCTTCTCTCTCGCACTGGTAGCCATTGATCCCTAATAAATATCTCCCACATCACACTGGATCTCAGCTCTGCTTCCAAAAAAAAAAAAAGGGAACCAACTTATAATGGTCACCAGTTGGACTGGAGTAATTCATAAGCTTCTGTTCTAATTTTATGATATAGCAGTTAGTATTACTTCAACAGAAATATTTAAAATATATTTAATTCAGTTGAATAAATAATATAAAGAAATCAAAAGCAGGCAAATAGATAAATATTTAAGTCAAGACAGGTGATCAGAAGTATACAGCATTGGGGCAGTAGAGATGACGGAAGTTAGCACCAACTTTAAGGATCTAAATTGGGATAAGATAACTACAGCCATAGGTCTCTGGCTTATTATTGGATGACCAATGAGCCAAGAATGGTTTTCCTATTCAAAAGTCAAAGCAGCAATGTGTGTTGTTAAGTCACAGCAGTGAACACTCTTATGCTGTCAGAGTCTGCACTTCTTGTCCTTCCTCTGACCTAGGTCAAGCCATGAGCTTGTTTCCTCTTTCTGCCAAATTTCCCAATTTGCCTGATTGTCCATAGTGAGATCAAACACAACTTTGAAGCCTTCACATCTAAATGATATAATCCTATTCTTCCCATTATCTTTAATTTGAACAACAAAAAGCAATGCTCTCACTCTAAAGAAAAGTCAAGCTTATTACAAACATAAAAAGTTTCCAAATATAGAAATACCAGTCTATGGTTATAAATATGAAATGTCTTGGCCATTCCATTTCCATGTTTCTTCATAGCCGATTTGCACAGAAAGCAGTGTGCTTTCACCTGGAGACAATGTCCCTGCATCAGAATCGCCAACGTACCTGAACTGATTACCCTGACTTCCGAGAGAAGTGTGATGACAGACCTTGATCACGTAACTTTCCAAATAGCGTAAGATTTTTCTTTCTTTTTAAACATTGGGGCAGTGTCTTGTTACATTGTTATTGAACTGCTGGTAGAGGTTTTTTTTGTTTGTTTTTGTCTCTTTGAACTGTAGAAAACATAATTCATAAATTATGTGACTTACATAGAAGTTACTTTGTTTTTTCTTGGTTTTAACCTTTCCTTTTTTAGGTCAGTGCCATAGGAATGGGCTAGAAATGGGTTTGAGAAGGATGCAGAAACCAGGCTGCCCTGTGTTCTGAGCCATAACCATATGGCTGCAGGTATACAGGCGTTCGGCTGCAGCAGACTGCAGTCATGAGAATGCATCCAGGACACAGACTAAACAAGAGTGTGAGACTTTTTCCTCTTGTTGTGTGTGTCAGCCAGATGAGGAATTAATTTGGAAGAAGAACATTTTATCCTACTGATATCCATTATGTTTTAAGTGTTTTCTTTATTTTGATCAAACTACAATCTCTTTGATGAGGATAAGCTACACAAGCAGATATACTCCACATTATAGAATTCTAATTAAATGCAGTTAATTGAAAAGCCTTACCAAGTTTTTATTTGGCAGGTTTTATGACTAAATGATTTTAATTAAGTGGAATTTCCAACGGATATTGATGATGGCATTTGGTTTTAAATTGAGAACAAAATCTCTTTACCCCAGGAGAATGCAAGCAGCATATAGAGACCATATTTCTTTTTCATTAAAGAACAATCACATTGAATCTGCTTATACAGCTTTGCCATGCAACAGATGACTGCTGTGTATTAGTTGTTAGCCTCTAAAGCACTGAGAAAATTTCTGGCAGGCACAGGTAGAAGATGGTTGGTGAAGAGTTGGCTGATTCAGTTACTCAATAAAGCCTTTAACTGCTGCAAATGTATTTATTTTATTATTCTGAACCTGCACCGGCAAAATGGGAATCAAAAACTTTAACATAAAAATTCTTAGCAATTGGTTTTTAAATCAAGATGTTTCTTTACCTTTGCTTGCTATATTTATACATGCCTCTTGAAATGAAGAATTAATTAAAATAATCTGATATATACTCTGATCATTGTGTTGAAAAGCATAAAATATTCTTTGTAGGTGCATTTTCATTCATTTCTACTGCATCCTATTTTATTCATCTTCATGTCTTTGCTGGGGAGAGGCCAAGCACTTTTCTCTGTCTTCCCCAAATTTTCAGTGAGGAAAGTTAAGACTGGAAAAGCAAAGTGACTTAATCATGACAAATATAGAATTAAATGATGAAGCTAGAGTGGAGGACATTTCAGCGCTACCCAGAGATTTGAGCTGTGGGAGAGGAGGGAAAAAAGGACCAACATTCAAAGAACTTCTATCAAATGCTCAGTATTTTAAAGACACAGTAGGTCTCAGTTGATGTAAGAGATTACAAATTGTACGCTAATATTCAAGCACTGATTTGGATAAATAAATGAGTGCCTTATAGTAACATAAATAGAAATGAAATTATGTAGTTGGAATAAGATAAAATCAACTGAGCTAAAAATTGTTTTATTTATTTTTCCTTCTTTTAGTTTGCTTTAATAGTAATTCCTAAAACACGAAGCATTATTATTTCTATTTAGTGCCAAAAATTCCTGCACATGAGTTCATGATTTATATAGTTTGTTAGTAAAATGAAAGTTGTACTTATATGAGCGTTTATTCATGAAAAGTTATACTTTGCCACAAATATAGTTATCCTTTAGCATATTAAAGCTAAAGAGGTGATTTTGAGCCTCATGCTGTAACTACGGAAATGGTATAGGCCTAAAAGCATAATAAACCTTATCAGAATACGCATCAAATCTATTTTATGTTCTTTATCTTTAACCATAATAGGCACTTTACAACTCTCTGAGCTTTTGTTAAAATGCTACTATATAAATATTGATAATTAAATTCAGTAATCTCCTCAGGTTTATAGTAATACACCATATAGTACATGGGACATTGACAATAATTATTAAGATTATAATGTAAATTTTGACTGAAACTAAGAATTACTGAAATTAATATATTTTAAGAATTTAAAAATGCATCAAGCATATCTAATAGCTACTTCCCTTAAGAAAAGGTTTAGGTCTAATCATGTTTATTCTTTCTATTGGTAAAACTTTCAGTAACCTACAGAGCCGTCTTCTGATTAAATTACTTGAGTTTACATTGCTATGAATGAATTCAACATTTAAAGGGGTTGGGTATCAATGAAACCTTCAGAATATTTAGATACCATAGACTACATTCCCCCAAAGTTAATCACATGAAACATCAAATATGTTTCTTATTTGTATGGATCTGATGGATACAAATACAGTTTTGTTACATGGATATTTTGTGTAGTGGTGAAGTTGGATCTTTTAGCATAACCATTGCCATCACCATAATAATGAACATTGTATCTATTAAGTAACTTATCATTCCTTACCCTCCCACCTTCTGATTCTCCAGTGTTGATTATTCCACATTCTAGTCCAAGTGTACACATTATGTAGCTCCCACTTATCAGTAAGATCACATGACTTTTGACTTTCTATTTCTGAGTTGTTTCACTTAAGAGAATTGCCTCCAGTTCCATCCATGTTGCTTTTACAAAAGACATGATTTCATTCTTCTTTTTTTTTTTTTTAATTATTATACTTTAAGTTCTGGGGTACATGTGCAGAATGTGCAGGTTTGTTACATAGGTATACACGTGGCATGATTGTTTGCTGCATTCATCCCCCCATCATCTACCTTAGGTATTTCTCCTAATGTTATCCCTATCCAATCCCCTCACCCTCTGCCATCCCTCTCCTAGCCACCCCCCATCCCCTCACAGGCCCTGGTTTGTGATGTTCCCCTCCCTGTGTCCATGTGGTCTCACTGTTCAACACTCATGAGAGAGAACATGCCCTGTTTGGTTTCCTGTTCTTGTGTCAGTTTGCTGAGAATGATGGTTTCCAGCTTCATTCATGTCCCTGCAAAGGACATGAACTCATCCCTTTTTATAGCTGCATAGCATTCCATGGTGTATATGTGCCACATTTTCTTTATCCAGTCTATCATTGATGGGCATTTGGGTTGGTTCCAAGTCTTTGCTATTGTAAACAGTGCCACAATAAATATATGTGTGCATGTGTCTTTACAACTGAGTGTTTTATAATCCTTTAGGTATATACCCAGTAATGGGATTGCTGGGTCAAATGGTATTTCTATTTCTAGATCCTTGAGGAATTGCCAGTCTTCCACAATGGTTGAACTAATTTACACTCCCAACAGTGTAAAAGTGTTCCTATTTCTCCAGATCCTCTCTAGTATCTGTTGTCTCCAGATTTTTTAATGATTCTCATTCTAAGTGGTGTGAGATGGTATCTCAATGTAGTTTTGATGTGCATTTCTCTAATTATTCTTTATAGCTGCATAGTATTCCAGTGTGTGTGTGTAACACATTTTCTTTATCCAGTCATCTTTTCATGAACACTTAGGTTGATTCCATATCTTTACTATTGTGAATTGTGCTTAGATAAGTATATGAATATTTAATAGCTTTTATGACATTGATCTGAAAAAAGAGGAATTGGCATTTTTCTTAACATAGAAGAGAAAACATTTGTTTCCAATGTGAATTTATAAAACTGTAAATTCTGTAATTTATTTCCAACATGGGAGTTACTTTTAGTAAAATGGAAGATTCCTAATTCCAGAGAAGCAAACTTGTAATCAATGATGCTTTAAGTCCTGGTCAGAAATTTAGCATCATTTTACTGTTAATGTTAAAATGAGGTTGGATTTCAACTTTAAATGATTTTCATTCTATACTCCAGTACACAATTTTTCCAGTTCAGACTTTTTAAGTGTTCAATGTGCTCTTGTACATACTAATCACAATTCAACATACTCAGTGCATTCTGCATACATTACCCAAAATAAACAGCACACTCTTTTATCAATTCATTTACTACAAACCAAATATTATGCTAATAAAATTGAGAAGTAGTACAATAAATAATTGGTTGAGAAATTCATAAGAAAATGCTATGTTAATTAAAACAATTATACATACTAATGGATTGCTATTCACTACCTATACACTTGCTAAGACTTCTCCTAGTCATAAGAAAGTCATTTTCAAAAGCATATTATTGTTTTAAATCCATCTACCTAATAAGCCCCACATATAAATAACACCATTCAAGGAGGATTAAGAAAGAAGTGTAGGCAATCATTAATGGAGGAAAAGAAGCTACCAAAATTTACCACAAACTAAGAATGCATATTGGTGGGAGCTATAGTGGGTCAAATAGTGTCCCCTGCAAAATTCCAGTCCACCAGGAACCACAGAATGTGACCTCATTTAGAACAAGGGTCTTTACAGAGGTAATTAAAGGTTTGAGATGAGATTATCCTAGAGTGAAGTAGACCTTCAATCCAGCAATGAATGGACCCTCAGTCCAGCGACGAGTGTTCTTAGAGAGGACAGCAAAGAAAAGGACAGGGACTCTGACAGGAAGGCCATAGGAGGATGAGGCTGAGATAGGAGTGCAGGACCAAGCTAAGGAACGCCAGGATCGCCAGTACTCACCGAAGGAGCAAGACATGAGGTAGACTTGCCGTCAGCACTTCCACAAGGAATCAGCTCTGCCAATACTTCGATTTTGGTCTTCTGGCCTCTTGAACTGTGAAAGAATATATTTCTGTTGTTTTAACCTGACAAGTTGTAGTAATTTGCTATGGCAGCCTCAGGAAACGGATAGAGGGGAATATCAATTAAAATTTATATTGAGCATCTACTTTCAGTGGATTTCAAAGAGAAAAAGATACACAAGCTGACATGAATGTATTAATTAGGAATCTTTCCTGGCTCCACACAAATTCACAACTTTCTGTGATTTTTGAAGGTCCATGTGCTCTCCAGGTCTAAAAGAACTGTCCACTTCTGAACTATTTTAAATTCTAAAATGCAGAATATGCTGAAAAAGCAAAAAAGAAATACAGTTATATTTTAACTGGGATTATTAGGAGATGAAAATTTAATTTCTTATGTACTTATTTTTACATCTGGATATCTTGCATATGATATTTTAAAGTCAAGTTTGTCAATTGTTGTTTTATGGTTACCACGTAAAGTCTTTCAGAAATTTTCCTGTGTCAGTATATGTTTTTAACAATTGAATATTTCCATGAGTTTAGGAAGTTAGCTGTGAACAATCGATTTCTTCTTAGATTCCTAGGTTAACATGACTTATGTGTAACATAAACTGTGTTTTAACTGTTTGAAAGTTGCTTGCATGTTTGTGGAAAATTAGTATTCACAGATAAATATTTAGAAAGAAACTTAGAATTTTTAAAAACTGTTTTGAATAAACTGCAAATTAGCAAGATTTATGCTTCTGATAAATAACTTGTTGCTTAAGAAGGAAAAGAGTGAGGCACCTTAGAGTGAGAATGTGTCCTAGAAAAGCTCTTTGTTACTTTCTGCTTTTATCATTGTTTCTTATTTTCCACTCATTCTCTTAATTTCCATTGCACTTGACCTATCCACGTTATCCTTCATTCTAATGGAACACTACTTGCCCCTGGCTCTTTTCTGGCTGGCTATTCTTGTGGAGTTTTCTTTGCTTGTTCCTCCTCCACCATATGAGCTTTACAAAGAAGGGGCGGAACTTCCTCAAGCTCTCTTCTCTGTAAGGAGTCCCAGGATGGGGCGCACACTCCCTGGGTGCTTTCTCATTACAGTGCTCCCCACCCTTCCTTGTCTCACTCCTCACTTTTTTCTCCTTTTGCTGCCCTGGGGTGTCACCTACCAAATAAAAAGTATTAGCACATAATATTTCCTTCTTCTTTATTTCTAGAGTACACAAATTAAAACTCTTGGCTCTCCATACAATGTTACTCTCTCATTTAAATCATAGCCCATACCTCTGCTCTGATTTCCAAATTGCCTGTTTGACAGCTCCAAACCTGCTCTTACTTCCCCCTGTCTTTGCCATCATAGTAAATGGAAATTTCCTGTTCCAGCTGGTCAAATAAACACTTGGCAGCAACCTTCAATTTATGTCCCTCACACCCCTCATCCGATCATTCAACACACATTGTGAGGCTTTCTTCAGTTCCACTCAGAACAGAGTTCCTTCTGCCTTTAACAATGTCTGGGTCCCACCTTCGTGGATCCAGTTGCCTTCGGATAGGTTTTCCTGACTCCTTATTTATTTATTTATTTATTTATTTATTTATTTACTTTTGAGGTGGAGTCTCGCTCTGTTGCCCAGGCTGGAGTGCAGGGCACAGTCTCGGCTCACTGCAACCTCCACCTCCCAGGTTCAAGTGATTCTCCTGCCTCAGCCTCCTGAGTAGTTGGGACTACAGGGACATGCCACCACGCCCAGCTAATTTTTGTCTTTTTAGTAGAGATGGGGTTTCAGTCTCGAACTTCTGGCCTCAAGCAATCTGCCCGCCTTGGCCTCTCAAAGTGCTGGGATTACAGGGGTGAGCCACTGTGCCTGGCCAGACTCCATCTAACCTCCTGAATGGTGTGATCTCCGTGCTGTAACCGGCAATCCCTAAGCATGTCAAATTCTTTCACGCTGGCCAGACTCCCTACCATCTTTCCTTTCCAACTAATATTCTGGTCTCTAACTTTGTTCTCAAAAGGGACTCCGTTGAGCAAAGCACTGCAACTCCTCTGACTTACTTAATCCTATTTCCCCACTTGTAGCTTATACATTCACCTCATCAGACAGGCTCAAGTCCCATTTCAGGCCTATTGTATTTTCTTTTCAGTCTGGCTGGGAGTTACTCCTCAAGGAAGTCTTTACTTTCTCCAAATCTCTAGTCAAATATTGTCAGTAAGTCTTGATCTAACCACCCAATACATAAAAGCAGCTCCCTCTACTCCTTCTTATCTCTCTCATCCTACTTGGCTTTTTTACAGGAGTCCCTTCCATTATTTAGCATGCTTTATATTTATTCGTTCGTGTCTTCCTTATTTTTCTCTCCACTACAATAAAAACTCCAGGACATGCATTAATATAGTGATATATCCTTTTCACTAAGGTAGTACATGATAGTCTCTCTATGTTATTGGAATGAACAAATGTTCAATCCAACTTAATTCACAAAGTATTTACTGAGCACTTTCTGGACACCGGACATGTGGCAATAGATACTGCTGATGCCGTGTAGCAATGGAAAGACTGAAGTCTGTGCTGCTCTGGAGCCCAAGACCTGCACAGCGGCACCTGCAACAGAATCTTCCGCAGGCTCCTGCCTCTCAAGCTTATCTTCACTGAACCCCATGTACCCCTCTTCATTCTTTGCTCAGCTACATTGCACAGGTTGAGCACCCCATTGCAAAAATATGAAATCTGAAATACTCCAAAGTGTAAAGTTTTTTGGATGCTAACATAATACCACGATTGGAAAATTCCACACCTGACCTTGTGACAGGACACAGTCAAAAAGCAGGTGCACAGCACACCATTTACAGAGCATCCACAAGGGAAAAGACACCTTCCAAAGCCCCTTCCCATATGATGTGTCTTTTCCTTGTATGACCAAGTTCTCCCAGGCAAGTGCACCCGCAAAGAGTAATAAAATGGCACATGCGCAAGCAGGATGACTGATGGCAGGTTCCCGATGGAACTAAGACCTATCTAACATATTCACTGTGGGTTTTTGTTTTGTTTTGTTTTGTTTTTTTTTTTTTTTTGCCTGTTTTCTGCTCTGCAGTGTAATAATATTGTGGAAAATATCAAAGAGGCCTGAAGATATCCCTATGGGGAACAGTGATATAACAAGGGAGAAGCATTTATGTTGATCTACAGCATGGAGAGGCAAGCCGTTGGAGAAACTGGACAACAGGGTGTGTGAAATGACTTACAGAAGAGTTTGGTGTTGGAATGGCCACCGTATAGGACCTGAAGGAACAGAAACATAAACTGTTGACATTCTTTGTTGACAGCGATGAACGGAAGTGAATGAAAAACAGGAAAAACACTACATAAAGCTGAAAATGAAGACCTCGATAATTTATTGAAACAGTTGATCTATTAGCATTGAAGTGAACACAGGCCACTTAATTCTTTGCTGATCATGAAACAAGCAAAGGCTTATCATGAAGAACTGAAAATGGAAGAAAACTACATATTCAACAGGATGGTGGCTGAAATTTTAGAAAAGACATGACATTAAATGTTTAATCATTTGTGGTGATAAAGCACCTGCTCATCACAAAGCAGTGGAGCAAATCATTACCAGCTTTGCCAACATCACCACTGATAAAAATCTGACACCAGAGCAAGTCTATAATGCTGATGAAACATCCATGTTTCAGTGTTATTGCCCCAAACACTGGCTGCGTCTGATGAGACAACTCTACAGGCATTAAGGATGTCAAAAACAGACTGACTGCGTGGGAATGTGCTCATGCAGCAGGCACACAGATGTATGTAAATTGGCTGTGATAGGCAAAAGTTTGCCTCCTTGCTGTCTGTGAGAAGTGAATTTCTTACCAGTCCATTACTGTGTTATGCTAACAAAAAGGTGTGGATCACCAGGGAAATATTTTAGGATTGGTTTTACAAACATTTTATATCAGTGGCTCATGCTGACTGCAGGGAAGCAGGACTGGAAGACTGCCAGATTTCCAGATTTTGTTATTCCTTGACAACTGTTCTGTTCATCCTTCAGCAGAATAGCTCATCAAAAATAATGTTTATGCCAGGTGCTTTTCCCCAAATGTGGCTTCATTATTCAGCCATGTGATCACTGTATCCTTGGATCCATAAATATTAAAACTCTTTCTTGAACAGCGTGCTAGCAGCAGTAAGGAGAGGTGTGAGTGTGGAAGGTTCCCAAAGGGGTTTAGCACGAGGGATGCTATTATATGCTGTCTCGATGCTTGGAATACAGTGACTAAAGACACAGTCGTGGATGCCTGGCACAACCTCTGGCCTGCACCTGTGTTCAGTGCTGATGATGAAGAAGATGGTGACTCTGAAGAATTCTGTATTCAAACGAGAAAAAAATGCTTTATCTTCTTACATACGCGAAAAACCTACCTTCAGAGTGCTTCGTAGGCTGAAAGCTCTTCTTTCATAAGCTGAAAGAAGCAGCTATTGAAGAAGTTGTTAACATCCATAGTGAAGCTCCAGTTGTTCATTCTTTAACAAATGGTTCTGAATCAAGGAGATTATGATCATAGTGATGACGAACATGGCACTAACTGCAGAAAAAGTGCCTGTGGACGACATGGTGATATGTGATAGGCCTATTGAAGGACTGCCCAAGTTTGTAATCAGAACAGAACAAGAAATCGTGTCTGATTATTAAATCAAAGAGAGATTTCTAAGACAAAATACATTGTCAATGAGGCAGATGACTTGAGGAAACGTTTCAAGAAGCCATCCAGCAGAACACCTCCTCATCCCTAGAGGACCCACTTCCCAGCCCCTCAACTGCTTCTGATGTTTCTTCTCCCCCAAATTAATAAATAAAAAGGCAGTCTTTGAATGATAACAGCATCATAGGTGGAGACTGAAAGCCTGCGTCATTTGCTGTTGCTCTTGTCTGGCACTTGATCCAGGTGTTCTGGTGAGGCTACTATGCGGCTGACTTCCCTGAACTCGTTATTCTGTTTTAATGCCATGACACTTTTTATTGTTGTTGAGATGGAGTTTTGCTCTTGTTGCTTAGGCTGGAGTGCGATGATGTGATCTCGGCTCACTACAACCTCTGCCTCCCTGGGTTCAAGCGATTCTCCTGCCTCAGCCTCTCAACTAGCTGGGATTATAGGTGCCTACCACCCCTCCCAGCTAATTTTGTGTTTTTAGTAAATACAGCACTTCACTATGTTGGTCAAGCTGGTCTCAAACTCCTGACTTTAGGTGATCCACCCAATTTGGCTTCCCAAAATACTGGAATTACAGGCGTGAGCCACTGCGTCTGGTAGGTATGGCATATATTTTACCATTAACTATTTATGTGTAAGTAAGTATGAGAAGATGATTGCTTATTGGTAGTATTTAAATTCAAAGTCAGGAATAATGGTGATGCCAGATAACCACAGACATCTACACAGGTGGCCAAGATAGTGACACTTTGCTTTCCAGTGGCTCAATGTATACAAACTTTGTTTCACACCCAAAATTGCTAAAGATGTTATAGAAAATCACCTTCATACTTTGTATATGAAGTATATCTAAAATGTAAATGAATTTCATGTTTAAATTTGGGTTCTACCCCCAAGGTATCTCATTATTTAGATGAAAGTATTCCAAAATAATTTTTTAAAAAATGAAATCTCAAATCCTTCTGGTTCCAATCACTTCAAATAAGGAATATTTGACCTGTATTAGAATAATTTCTTAATTGGTCTGGTTTTTATCATACAGTGGGGACAGAGATGTGTTTTTCTTATCTCCTCTGCTTTGAACTGGCCCTGACCAATATCAAGCTGAGGTGAACTTCATTCTTTACTGCGCTTCCCAAAGTTATTTCTGCTTTTGTTGCTGACCTCACTATGCGATCACCAATCTTTGGCATGGCAGTTTAAATACTCACAATAATCTCCTAGTTTCTCAAACTTTCAGCTGATATCTGATGCCTCCTGGTCCTCATCTTAAGTAAGTGTCAGGCAGTTATCCTTTAAATTTGGAAATAGAATCAGTAAAAGTTAACATGTCCCTTAAGAATTCTGGCTGTGGATTCACTGAACATTTAAATCTTCATCTGTTTACTGCCAGCCAGTGAGTTTAAAGCATGATGGTTATAATCAATTCAGAATCCATGTAATGAATTTAATTCTTTAACATCTGGTAAATAGAGCATATTATCTGTGACAAATATTGCTGATCTTTTATTTGTTTGGTGTGTGGAAGTGGTACATATACCATTCTGTGGTAGCAATATTTGATTTTAAAACAGAAACTACCATAAGTTATTTTCATTATGTGAGTCAAACATTCTATGTGATACTTTATGGAGCTGTGATGTATTGAAAGTGATTATCCTTATTCTAGAATCTGAGGTATGGAATAACCTGTTTTCATGTAGAATTTTCCCCCTTTTTAAGCTTGTAATGGATTGCACTATTATGAATTCAAAAATATTCTAAAATACATTAAATATAAAATACTATCTGCTAAACAAATCAAAGTATAAAAATGGCTCCTCATAACTAGTGAACTCATCTACATTTCTATCACCATAGTGGCACAATTTAGCAGGACAAGAATAAATCCTTATTTTTAACAATTTTTTTGGGAGAAAATATTACGAATTGCTCTTAATTGCAATTAATGTTATATTTACTACAAATTATAAAACTCAAAGAAAGCGTATACACATGAATAATTGCAATTTCTACAATGGTTGTATAGAAATATAGGATTGAAGTATTGGGATTTTAATAAACATTTTATATTGGAATAATTTTAGATTTCCTGAAAAGTTGTAAAGATAGTACAGAGTTCCGATACCGTCCTCATCCAGTCTCCCCCAAAGATAACATCTTACAATACCATGGCACGTCATCATGACTAAGAAATCAACATTGGTACACTACTACTACCTCAGTCTATACTTTCATTGTTGATTTACATTTTCGCCTTCACTGATTTACATTTACACTTTCACTGATTTACATTTCACCAATTTATTGTTCCCATTAAGGCCTTTTATTTTTTCTTTCAGGATTTAATCTTGGATACTTTGCATTTACAGCATTATGAATTTTGATAAATAGGTTCTCAGAGGGAAGTTTAAAATGTATCTTCATATAATTGGCTACAAGCAAGACCACAGTGTATGGCAATTTAAATAAAATACCTTAGGTTAAAGAATAGGCTTCTGCAGAAAATTTGTAATAATATAAAAAATTTCTTTCTTCAATAGGCTTTATTTTTAGCTCCCCTATTATGTGTTTGACATTTCCCTTTGAATATTTTTTTCTTTTCAATTATATTTAGATATTAAATCTAAGGAGTGACTTTTTTAAAAAAATCTGTAAAATGCCGGGAGATAATTCAGTTGTTTAACCTTCTCAAGAATAACTGTTTTAAAAATCAAGTGATTGTATTATATAACACTTCCTATTGTAGAAAATAATAGTCACATCTATCACATTCAAAGAGAGTCAACTAAAAATCCACATATTTGTGTTACACACTTCAATATTTTTCATGTGAATCAAAATCTTCACACTTTTGAAAAAATTATAATGGAAACTTTACTTTAAAAAATCTGGTTTGAAGACCGTAGTTCAGCAAATTAGGCTTTAAATTATTATTATATACAAGGAGAAATTTTGACTTCATCATTCTTACTGCAGAGTTACATCTAAATTTAGAACGAAGAGATTTCTTATGTTTGCCTTACATGGGAAGATTAATTGCTCATTGAAATAGCAGTGCAAAGTTTATCAACTTTATATGAGGGAAAGGGTAACTTTTAAATGCGAAACAGAAACATACCATCTATTTCTACATGCAAAAACATTCTCAGAGCCTTCTCGGGACCACTGACCAAGCATTTCGGCATTTGCAGGCATTGTGTTTGTTTTTCATGCTTCAAGTCTTATCTACATGTTAATTCTTAGAATAGAATAAATACCATATTAGAGTGTGACAGTTTCAAACTGTCATAAATAGGAAGGACAGTTGTATAAATAGATACTTTAAAAAGATATGTTTAGTGACTTCTTCACTCTGCATGTAGCAGCTTATTTAAGGGTAAGTTATGTTAATCTTAAAGGTCTTATACTTATTTTATTTCAATTACACACAGTACATTTCAATCAAACAATTGCTGCTATGTTTTTTGTTCTTTTCAAAAAAGGAAAAGTTGAGTTAACATTTTTTCCGCTGTTCAACACCCCCACCTCATTTATCTCATCTCTCCAGATTTGTGTGAAACGGGCATTATTTGAGAGGAAGACTTATCTATGTTATCTTTATACTTCAAAAGGTGCTTCAGAAGGAGGAATTCAGGGAACTTCCTGTTTTCACCTTTTCCTGACCTTACAGGACTCCATTAGTTCATGTGTGTGTGCTTCTTTTAAACAAGCTATTTGTAGTCTGCAGTATGAGCCATCTGCATTAATCCCACCATCATATGGATTCAAGGAGCACTGATGTATTTTTAAAGACTGCATTCCTATTTTCATGGAATCCTAGGACATACCCTGTAATAAATCTGGGTTCACAGTAAAGTTCTTCAGCCACAATTCCTCCTGCGCGGTCACAAGTCTTTTTTTGACACTACTATCATTTCAGACCTCATGACACAAAATAAAGATGAGATAAACTGCAGTGATTCACCTGACTTCGGAATAATGGGGAATGAAGGCCAAGAAAACAATATGAATTTGTCCACAACTTTGCATCACAATAGAAAGCAAAACAAAACAATTCAGAATATCAACCTTCTTGGATGAGGAGCAAGTTATTATGGCCATATTTTGGTGTATAGCTAAACTTCCTTAAATGACATCTTTTACTATAGCCTCCATACAATCCAGAATTGAAAGATTCTATTTCAAAAAGAACATTTGCAGTTCTTAGTTTTCTATCTCACCACTTTCTGTATGACCACCCTGTAACAGTCAGTGACACTAGCTAGCATACAGGCTGGTGTGTGGATTACACCACCTAGACTTAACTCCCAGTCAATGCTGCTTATCCTCAGTTCTTAATCTCAGGCCTTTGAGAGCTACCTTATATATATATATATATATATATATATATATATATATATATTTAGATAACTATAGCAGAACTACTTAATTTGACAGCTTATTTAATATTTAAATTTTAACATAACTGGTCTAATTTTGTAAATGCCATGATCTCATTCATTTTTATAGCTGCATAGTATTCCATGGTGTATATGTGCCACATTTTTTATTATCCAGTCTACCCTTGATGGGCATTTGGGTTGGTTCCAAGTATTTGTTATTGTGAACAGTGCTGCAGTACACATAAAGGTGCATATGTCCTTATAACAGAATGATCTATAATTCTTTGAGTATATACCCAGTAATGGGATTGCTGGGTCAAATGTTGTTTCTAGCTCTAGATCCTTGAGGAATCACCACACTGTCTTCCACAATGTGATGTCTTTTTCCTAGCCCCAGGCAGGTCCAGAGACACTGTCTTGGAGCAAGGGCCTGGAGCAGGGGAGACTTAGGAATCTACTTCATGCTCTCTTCGACTGTGGCTGAGCAGGCACTCAAGCTGCAAGACAGAATCCTTCCAACTCTTTCCTCTCCTTTCCTCATGCAGAGGGTTTGCCCCTGTGGCCACCACCACCCCACGCCCATGACAAGTATTTCCAGAATACTGCCAATGTTCAGTCAAGTCCCAAGGGCACTTCAGTCAGCTTTGGGTGAATGCTGCCAGTCTTCAATCTCTCCCTTCAGTGAAGTGAGCTCTATTTTGACTCAGGGCAGGTCCAAAAATGTCATTCAGGAGCCAAGGACTGGAATCAGGGACCCAGGAGCCTTCTTGGTGCTCTGTCCTACTGTGGCTGAGCTGGTAACCACGTTGCAAGATGAAATTTCTTTCCTTTGCTCTTCCCTCTCCTTTCTTTAAGCAGGAGACTATCTTTGTAGCCACCACAGCTGGGAATATGCTGGACCACACCTAAAGCCAGCACACTTCTGACTCTCACCCAAAGCCTGTTACCAATATTGCCTGGCTCCCACTGCTGATTATTCAGGTCCCAAGAGCTCTTTAGCAGCAGATGATCAATCCTACCGAGACGGGGTCCTTTCCTTCAAGGATGCAGACTCTCTTCTGGCCCAGGCTGCATATAGAAGTGTTGCCTGGGAGACAGGAGCAGGAACGGGGATCTTGAGATGCTGCTCGCTGTCCAGTTCCCCTGTGGATGAGCTGGTATCCAAGTTGCAAGAGAACTCTTCTTTATGTTCTCTTCTCCTCTCCTCGAGCAGAGGGGAAGAATCTTTTCCGGGGCTGCATGCTGCAATGCCCGTGGTTAGGGGAGAAGTAATACAAGCACTCAGTTGGTCACATCAGCTGGTGTCTCACTAGGTTGCATGCACCCCAACCTCACTGGCTCCCACCCAAGAAAAGCCTCAGGACTTGCCCAGGAACTGCAGACCTTGTGGCTTAGACTGTCTTTCAAGTTTATTTAGGATCCCAGAACACTTTAGCTCATTATGATGAACCTTGCTGAAACTCAGGTTTCGACTGCTCAGATGGATGAGGACTAGTTTAAATACTCTCTCTGTGAGTGCCAGCTGAGTTCTGCAGGGTATGGCTTTCTTTGGGATGGGACAGCACTGAGTTCCAATGCAAAGTCCCATAATCACTGTGCTCTCCTTCCCATAAGTGCACACATTCTCTCTCCACATCTCATGGCCATTGCCAGGCGATGGGAAAGGGGTTGTGTAGCTGTCTTAAGACTGTCTTTCCTACCTCCTTCATGCCTCTTTGCTTAATATGACGTTAAAACCATATGATCACTTACCTGATTTTTGGTTCTTATGAAGGTGGGTCTTGTGTGTGTGTGGATAGTGGTTCAACTTGGTTATCCTGCAAGTGAGACTATAACTGGAATCTTCTATTCAGCCATCTTGTACTTCCTTTTCTGTATTTTTTTTTTTAAATTAAATGTAACATTCACTGTATGATGTTTACAAATACCAGTCTCTTCAATTACTCTTTCAGTACCCTTCTTGTGGTTTTATTTTGGCCACAGCTTTTGGTAAGCAAGAAGATAAACAGTGAGTAAATATTCTGATTGGTGCCTGCTATCATATACGAATAATGCTGGTAACATAGATGCATTAAAAAAAAATCCAATGTGCACACACATACCCGCACACACAGAGAGACACCACATTATATATTATACATAATGTAATAATATTTATTTGTAATATCTACAATTACACTTATGTGACCATTTTTAAAATTAGTGCATACATTCTCTACCTTTGATGAAGCAGTCTGTAAAGTACTATTATTAGTGCTACTTATAATCTATATAATAGTGACTCTGGCAGAGGAGCAGAAAGAAATTGAAAATGAGGTGATTTCGAAATAAACCAACTCTCTTGAGATTTAGTGTCATTTCACTTAAATTAAAGAATTAGGGGTTATGTGATGGTTATATGTTTATAGACCACTACTTCCAGTTATATACTCTGTAGATTTATATTCAGCAATATAATAATATAAGTTGCTAAGAATATTATAGAAAGAAAATGTGGTATATATTATTCTAAACAATGAATCAAATATGGTAGGGAATTTGGCTGTGTATCTGATTCCTGGACTCTCATGGATCATTTTATTATTTTCATTTGCTAATACAAGATTTAATAAATTGAGCAACTGGTTTTCTTTGAACATCTAGTTTATCATTATTGGTAGCTGTTTTGTAAATTGGGCTGTAGTTGTCTGTGTTTTATCCGTTATAAGCAGATGTTCATATGTCTGTCTCAACTACTTCAATGTGAGTTTTTTTTAATTGTACTTTAAGTTCTGGGGTACATGTGCAGATCTTGCAGGATTGTTGCATAGGTACACACATGCCATGGTGGTTTGCTGTCTCCATCACCCCATTACCTACATCAGGCAACTCTCCCAGTGTTTTCCCTCCCCAACCTCCCCACCCACTGCTGTCCCGCCCCAACCTCCCAACCCTCAAACAGACCCCAGTGTGTGATGTTCCCCTCCCTGTGCCCATGTGTTCTCATTGTTCAACACCCACCTATGAGTGAGAACATGTGGTGTTCGATTTTCTGTTCTTGTGTCAGTTTGCTGAGAATGATGGTTTCCAGATTCATTGATGTCCCTACAAAGGACATGAACTCATCGTTTTTTATGGCTGCATAGTGTTCCATGGTATCTATGTACCACATTTTCTTTATCCAGTCTATCATTGGTGGCATTTGGGTTGGTTCCAGGTCTTTGCTATTATAAACAGTGCCATAATAAACATCCATGTGCATGTGTCTTTATAATAGAATGATTTGTAATCCTTTGGGTATATATCCAGTAATGGGATTGCTGGTCAAATGGAATTTCTATTTCTAGATCCTTGAGGAATCACCACACTGTCTTCCACAATGGTTGAACTAGTTTACACTCCCACCAACAGTGTAAAAGTGTTCCTATTTCTCCACATCTTCTCCAGCATCTGTTGTCTCCAGATTGATTAATGATCACCATTCTAAGTGGCATGAGATGGTATCTCAATGTGGTTTTGATTTGCATTTCTCGTGATGATGAGCATTTTTGCATATGTTTGTTGGCCTCATAAATGTCTTCTTTTGAAAAGGACAAAATGTTTGTAATCTACCCATCTGACAAAGGGCTAATATCCAGAATCTACAAAAAACTAAAGCACATTTACAAGAAAAAACAAACAAACCCATTCAAAAGTGGGCAAAGGATATGAACAGACACTTTTCAATGTGAGCTTTTCAATTGCATTATTATCAACTTTCTAGGCTTAAGCATAATGACTCATATATACTAGATTGTTTAATACATTTTTAAATTAGTTTTAGGCCTT
>CAUYQU010104194.1:0-67304 GCA_963574635.1 Cheracebus regulus | reverse complement strand
CTGGTCATTAGAGAAATGCAAATCAAAACCACACTGAGATGCCATCTCACGCCAGTTAGAATGGCAATCATAAAAAAAATCTGGAGACAACAGATACTAGAGAGGATGTGGAGAAATAGGAATGCTTTTACACTGTTGGTGGGGGTGTAAATTAGTTCTACCATTGTGGAAGACAGTGTGGCAATTCCTCAAGGATCTAGAAATAGAAATACCATTTGACCCAGAAATCCCATTACTGGGTGTATATCCAAAGGATTATAAATCGTTCTGTTATAAAGACACATGCACACGTATGTTCTTTGTGGCACTGTTTACAATAGCAAAGACATGGAACCACTCCAAATGCCCATCAAAGACAGACTGGACAAAGAAAATGTGGCACATATACAC
Source organism: Cheracebus regulus (assembly GCA_963574635.1). Lineage (NCBI taxonomy): Eukaryota > Metazoa > Chordata > Mammalia > Primates > Pitheciidae > Cheracebus > Cheracebus regulus. The sequence goes on along the minus strand of CAUYQU010104194.1, from coordinate 66,914 downwards.
CTTGGAATACTATACAGCCATAAAAAAGGATGAGTTCATGCCCTTTGCAGGGACATGGATGAATCTGGAAACCATCATTCTCAGCAAACTGACACAAGAACAGAAAACCGAACACTGCATGTTCTCATTCATAAGTGGGTGTTGAACAATGAGAACACATGGACACAGGGAGGGGAACATCACACACTGGGGTCTGTTGTGGGGTGGGAAGTTAGGGGAGGGATAGCAGGGGTGGGAAGATTGGGGAGGGATAACATTAGGAGAAGTACCTAGTGTAGGTCACAGGGGATGGATGCAGCAAACCACCATGGCATGTGTATATCTATGTAACAATCCTGCAAAATCTGCACATGTACCTCAAAACTTAAAATTAAAAAAAAAAAACTGTTTTAGGAAAAAATCAAATTTTCATGGAATTATTAGGTTGGTTCAAAAGTAATTGTGGTTTTTGCCATTAAAACTAATAAAGTGTCTTTTTTGTTGTCTTTTTAACCTTTTTTTTTTTCTGAGACGGAGTCTCTTGCTCTTGTCACCCAGGCTGGAGTGCAATGGCACAAACTTGGTTCACTTCAATCTCCGCCTCTGGGGTTCAAGCGACTCTCCTCCCTCAGCCTCCCAAGTAGCTGGGATTACAGGCACCCACCACCACACCCAGCTAATTCTTATATTTTTAGTAGAGACGAGGTTTTGCCATGTTGGCCAGGCTGGTCTCAAACTCCTGACCTTGGGTGATCCTCCCATCTGGGCCTCCCAAAGTGCTGGGATTACAAGTGTGAGCCACCGCACCCAGCCTAATTTAACTTTTTCATTCTAAATACCTTTCTTAAACATTATGTGTCTGTATACTCATTCTTACCTTACTTTTAGTTTATAAAATTAAATTAAACATGATTTTCTTATAAATACATGAAATCAGTGTCTGAAAGTTTTTATATGTCTCAGGTTTCCTCATATGTAAAATGAGAACATTAACTAATAAATTGATAGAATTAAATAAAATATGCGTAAAGCAATTAGCACAATATCTGGCATATGAAAGTATCAAATAAGTGTCATTAATTATCATTTGGTTTGGGTTGCAATGATAAACTGAGGAAAGTTGAGAAAAATATGGTAATATTAAAACAAAAATAAATTATATATAATCAGGTAAGGGAGATTCACATACTAATTACTTACAAATTAAAACTATGTCCCCCCTCATGCCTCAAGTTTGGAGTGCAGTTATCATTACTTTAAAGTTAAGGATCATCAAGAACTGAATACTCTGCCCTCATATGAATATAAATATTTGGAAAACATTAATTTTATTTTGGGAACATTTTTCAGAATTTGATTTAAACTTTAGATAACACAAAAGAGGGGCTTTTCAAAAGATGCCAGAATGAAGTTATAAGAAATATTACTGTTGGATAAAGTTTATGTAGAATTTTAGAGTGCATTCTTTCTGAAACAACATGAGAGAAGGATAAATATTTGGAGCTAAGAATTGCTTCCTTCCGTATATACATTTTTTTCCACTGAAAGGAACCTAAATTGATAGGCTACTGTAGCTTAGATGGTGCGTTCTGCATGAAGAGGGTATTATTAAGGTGGATCTGGAACCCATTTTAGAGTTTGATTGTTTTTACTTTTCCAATATGTGTTCACAAATGGAACACTCAGAGCAATAATTCAGGCTACTAGTTTGTAGATATTGTGTTCTTGATTTCTGATGGTGGAGTGAGAACTACCCAGTAACGCAATATGTATAAATCTACACCGTTATTATTGTGGAGAAATAACTTGTTATCTCTGCTTTAAAACCTTCTTGTGTTCTGTTTAATTGTGTTCTTTAGAGTTATGTCCTGTTGAAAGAAACTAAGTTACAGAGGAACAGTAGAAGTCAGTGTTATATAAAATATCAGAATTGCATCTAAGGACAAAGAAGCAAGCAGGGGAAAAAAATAGTCTTGATTTGGAAAAACAATAACCCAGAGGTAAATATGCTGGCATGGAAAATAAAAAAGCAGGTTTGGAATTTTTAGTTTTCCTATGGTTATGAGTTTCAAAAAAGCAGAATGAGGAGAGACAGGAGGAATGATACTTGGCTCTCAGAAAGCCAAATTATAAATCCATAAGAGAACGAATTATAACCACTCCTGATTTTCTTCCCACACTATGAAACATTACTTTCCTAATTATACAAATGATTAAATAAAAGATGTATTATTTTATGTCAAATACTAACATGGGATAATCTATATACTGAACTTGCCAAAGTGAAACCATGTAAGACAAAATATCTTCATTACTACCTTTAGAGTTAATGAATCTAGGTAAATTAGGGAGTATTGCGTAAAAAATCATCCTGGTGACTTGCAAATCAATTTGAAAATATCTAAGAAAAATGACAGTGTGAAAACCCTACAATCCAGCATTTTTCACTTCTAGATGCATAATGTATAAGAATATTTATAGCAACATTGTTTGTAATACAAACAACTGAAAACAATCCAGTTAGAATCAATAATATCATTTAGGTAGAGTAATTTGTATCAAATACAGATGAATCTCTAAAAACCAATGTTGCACAAAAATGACGGCTTATCAATGAATCATTGTAGTCAATGCCATTTTTATGAAAAATTAAATTTGCATAAGAATAGTCTACAGTGCTTTAGAAAAAATATTTACATAGTAGCCATATAAGACATTTTAAGATTAATAAAGAGCATTACAGGAGAGGCAGGAAAATATTTTCCTAATAAGGGGAGGTAGGAAAATATTTTTGTAGAAGAGTGTATAGGGAGCTTTCAGTATATTTTGTAATGTTTTATTTCTTAAACTGGTATATGTGTGTTTATGTGATTGATATATGTGTGTTTGCTATTTTAATATTTACAAATATTCTGTATGTTTGAAAGTTAATAAGTGTTAAAAAAAAAAAACTCTTCATAGAATACTAACCAACTAAAAATATTTGCACTTAGGAAGAAAAGGGTGGCTGTTAATAAACACACTGTAAATGCTTCAGTTATCCATCGCTGCATATCAAACTACCTCAAAACTTAGATATTTAAACAATCATTTTATTTGCACCTGGCACCTTTGTGCTCCTCTATATGACTTTTCTCCTCATATGCCATATTTGAGCTTCCTTGCAGCATGATTGTGTTAGGGTAGTCATATGCCTTATACATTAATATTTTCAGGAGGAAGTACTACAGTTTAAAGCTACAGATTTCTTAATATCTCATTTCATGTTACACAGAGTGTCTTCTGCCACATTTTATTGGAAAGTCTAGATTCAAGAGGAAAGGAAATAGATTCCACCTCTGGATGGGGGCGTGGGAAGTTCCACATTGCAAAAAAGAATGTGAAATGGGAGCTGTTGTTGCAGCTAACATTAGAAATCCAATCTATCATATCAATATTAAAAGTTGTTGTTCTGGGATGTTGGATTATGGGTGACTTTTTTCAACATTTTACTTCTCAGCAGTCATCAGTTTGTCTACAATGATCATACATACAATGTTTAAAAGACAAATTATCTAATGTAGGAAATAAAATCTTACCTCATAATAAAATTAAAAGTAGGTTAGCACTGGTTATTAAACATTTCTTATTTGAATATAGCTATGAGAGTTTTATAAATGTGATTTGATATCTTACCTTCTAAACAATGAAATCTAATACAAAAATTAAAATAGAAAAATATTCAAACTTCACTCGACTCCTTATCCTCTCCAACTACACTGTGTCCCCATTTTTTCTAGCTGTTGAAGACAATCTTCTATAATTACTGGGTAATCATTTTGTCTCCATTCCCTTACCTCTCATTCAAACGTTAATCCATCCCAAACTTCCTTTTGGTAATATGCGCTACATAAAACTGCCATGTTCAAAGATGATTAAACATTTAATTAAAGCCAGTACTATGAATGAGAGAATAGTGACTTGAAATAGAGAAGAAATTACTCAGTAAAAATAGTCACTGCAACTACAAGTGTAGAAACTTAGAAGTTTAGTTAATATCAATATTACTTGCACAGAAGAAAAACATACTTATTGTAAATCATTGCATTATTATGTAAAAAAAACAAGAGATAATCCATAAGAAAAGTGGCAGATTGAGCAAAGTGGAAAAGCAGAGTGGAGAAATAGAAATTATATTCAAGTAATGGGTTCCCCCTCAAATGGAGACACAAAGCAAAAGAAAAAATAGAAAGAGAACTTGACAGAGAAAGATTGATTTTAAATTTCCAATTCTATTTAAAAAGAAGTTTAGAAGGAGAAAATAATGAGGCTGGAGAGGAGAAAATAGCTTAATTCACCATGTTCAGAAGGAATTCCCAGGGTATTTTCCTTCCAGATTTAATCATACAGTATTATTAAATATAATTGTGATCCATTCAGTTACTCAAGCTAGAAATCTGGGAGTCATCTTTGATATATTTCTTCACTCATTAATCTTAGATCAAATATATGAACAAATGTTTCATAACATCTCAAATATCTCTAGGTTCTGTCACCATTTTGTTCTTGCTTCCTAGTACTTTGTAAACAGTTTCTTTTTGTGCATGTCTGTTCTAGTCCTCTCTCTTCTCCATATTGTATCTAGCATATAAAGTAATATGCATAGGTATGTATAATCTCTTCCTTTGTAAAGTGCCAGTTGATGTCTTTAACTTTCTATTTTTTTGCATGCTCACATTTTTCTAATTAATTAAAATTATATTTGTATTACTCAATGTTGTAAAAATACAGACAGATATGCTCATTGATTTTAAACATTTTTTTGTTCTATTATTTAAAGACATTCCAAATTTGGGGGTAGCCAAATACAGCTATTTATTTTAAATGTGTCTTAAATTTGTGTGTGAGAGAAAGAGAGAAAGAACAAGTGTATGTATTAGCTTCTTTCTGGACTTAAGATTCTGCCCTGTTGATTTTTTGGTTCTTTGTAACAGATTTTATAATTATCATAAATGTATGATCTTTAATATGTCTTTATTTTAAAATCATATATCTTTATTATTTTGTATTTAGTCTTATATGAGACACAAAATATACTCAAAGTAGAATATTTAACACAATTTTACTTTGGATTTGCAAGTAGGTTTTTTTTTAAAAAAAACTAATTTGGGTCCATTAAAAACTTTTTAAAATAATTTAAAAATTGAGGTTTCAGATTCAGATTATTATTTTTAATATTACAATTATATTATGTCTTTATCTTGAGTAATGACTCCTAGGAGATAACTTGATCTTCCACCAAAGAGTAGAGTTAAATAGATTATGTATGAGAGAAAGAAGAGTTTAGATATTTTCATTCAGTTGAAATTAAAACTTAAATCATACTACCATCTAATACTGTAATTTATTCTTATTTGTCCACAAATGCTTTGTGATTTGCTTTTACCTACAGAATTGATATTGGACTTCTAAGTCTAGTTCTCAAAAGGTCTTGAGAATTTCTGGGAATTTCATTTGTTGAAATTTTTTCTTAGTTGTGTAATGTACTGCAGCCTAGCCTTATAGAGACATGTGACTCAGCTGACAGCCACCACCAAATTGTTAGAAATGTGGGTTTAAAAAAATAAATAAATAAACAAATAATAAAATAAAATAAAAATAAAAATAAAAGAAATGTGAGTTTAGACCATTAAGGTCCAATTAAACCACCAAATGACTGTAGCTATTTCAATGACAGTGGAAAAGACTAGCAGGATTGTGCAACTGAAGCCAGTCCTTATTGTCAATAATAGTGGGGGAAAAAAAGGATTGGTATTTTGAGCCACCAAATTTTGAGATAATTTGCCTTGCAGCAATAGGCCATTGATACAGAAATTCGTTCCTAGAAATGGAGTATTGCCCTAACGAAACGTGAAAGGTAACACTGTTTTTGAGACTAAGTGGTAAGGGGAAGTTGGAAGAGCACTTTGTTTCATGAAATCCTGAGGTAGAATGTTAAAAGTATCAGTTGGATTCCTTGTAAAATCTAGATACTAGTCCCCTGTAGGATGCATAGTTTGCAAATATTTCCCCCCATTCTGTAGGTTGTCTGTTGACTCTGTTAATTATTTATTTTGCTGTGCAGAAGCTTTTTAGTTTAATTAAGTCCCATTTGTCTATTTTGGTTTTATTGCTTGTGCTTTTGAGGGCTTGAATTCTTTGCTTAGACCAATGTCCAGAAGAATTTTGCCTAGGTTTTTTTTCTATATTTTTTAAAAAGAAGACATACAAATGGCCTACAAGCATATGAAAAACATGCTTATCACTAATAATCAGAAAAATGCAAATCAAAACCACAAGAAGATACTATGTTACACCACTCAGAATGGCTCTTATTTAAAAGACAAAAAATAACAGGTCTTAGTGAAGATGTGGAAAAAAAGGGAATGTTTTGATACTGTTGGTGGGAGTGTAAATTAATACAATCACTGTGGAAACAGTATTAAAATTTCTTAAGAACTAAAAAAAAAAAATTACCATTCAATCCAGCAATTCCACTACTAGGGATCTACCCAAAGGGAAAAAAATCATTATATAAAAAAGATACCCACACTTGTATGTTTATCAAAGCACTATTCATAACAGCAAATGTATGTAACCAACATAAGTGTCTACCAATGGATGATTGGATAAAGACAATGTGGTATATGTACACCATGGAATACTATTCAGCCACAAAAAAGAGTGGCATCATGTACTTTGCAGCAGCATGGATGGAACTGGAGGCCGTTATCTTAAATGAAACAACTCAGAAACAGAAAGTCAAATACTGCATGTTCTCACTTGTAAGTGGCAGCTAAATAGTGTGTACACATGGGGATATGGGGATGCAGAAACATTGAGGGGTGGAGGGGTGGATGAGTAGAAATTACTTAATGGGTAACAATGTACATTGTTCTAGTTATAGATATACTGAAAACTCACAATTCACCAATACACAATATATTCAAATAACAAAATTGAGTTTGTATCTTTTAAATTTATACAAATTACAAAGAAACCAAAGTATCAATTGGGAGCTTATAGTTCATATGATAGGCACTGCAAGAGAGAGATGAGCTGAGGAAGGAGCTGTAGAGAATGCAACTCAGGACTTGCTATTTTACATGTCCACCATCCCCTGTTGACAAAAGATTCTCAAAGTAAAAAAAATTCTCTATGCTGAAATCATGCTTATTTATTATAACCTGGCTATAGTCTACAAGTTCACATATTTTGTTTAGTCTGTAAAATATTAACTGCTGGATATCCAAAATACCAAATAAGTAATAATTAGTAAGTATAATAGTTATTATCGTATTCCCTCTCTTACTTCATAGATTTAATGATTTAGAACTTTAATTTAAAATAATTGATTTGAAAAAATTGGCCTATACCAAGAAGTTTCTTTTCCAAGGAAGAAACAAACAAAACATCTATATCTTATATTTTAATATGTTTTATTATACGACTCTGGGTAAATTTTATCTCATTTGAGAGAGCTGCTAAAAATATTTCTTCTAACAAGAAATACGAGGTATATGTTAATACCTCATAGATGGAATCTTGGAAGGAAAAGAGTAGTATTGACACACACGATTGACCAAGATGGTCTCTCCTGGTAGTTTAGTAGCTATACAAACAAAAAAATAATTGAACTTAAAAAAAAAAGCATATGAATACCAATAATTGCATGCAGCAGCATCAAAATGTGGGAAAGACTGACTAGGAGCAGGACTGCCCTCTAATTATTTCTCATCTTGCCCAGCTTGCCCAAGGAAATATCTGTCAAATGAACGGGAGAACTTAAAGAATGTAAAAGAGGGAGGCCAGGCGCAGTGGCTTACACCTGTAATCCCAGCACTTTGGGAGGCTGAGGTGGGTGGATCACGAGGTCAGAAGTTCGAGACCAGCCTGGCCAACATGGTGAAACCCCGTCTCTACTAAAGATACAAAAGTTAGCTGGGAATGATGGCACGTGCCTATAATCCCAGCTACTCCGGAGGCTGAGGCAGGAGAATCACTTGAACCTGGAGGCAGAGGTTGCAGTGAGCTGAGATCATGCCATTGCACTTCAGCCTGAGCAACAGGGCAAGATTCTGTCTCAAAAAAAAGAAAAAAGAATGTAAAAGGAAGTTATATATGTTTACGTTATTTTATGCTTGATGATTTAGGTCATGTAAAAGGCAAGGTCAGTCTTCTGATCATATTCACTGAGTTTATATTAAGAGATAATAATTACTGGTGATATCATTGTCATTACTACTATTGCTACTGATACTAGTAGAATAATAGCAAAAATATTAAATCCAATAGTAATTTTAATATTATTCTATCTTATATAAAAATTAAACATAACTAGAACTAGGTATATCAGAGTGATGTTCCTAAATATTTTACCATCTATAGAAAAAATGGTGGGAAATGCTTGCCTAGCCACCTCAAAAATTGGTTTGTAAAAACTAGGAAAAACCAGAAACAATTTCACTAGAGGGAAAAATCCTTTAGATTGTTTTTCTAATGTTGTATAGGAAAACAAAATAATAAGGAATTTAGCAGTGGAACAATAAGAAGTTCAGACAACAGAAAATAGGACTGAGGGTTAGCCAGCCTGCATCCCACTCTTAAATGCAGTATCAGTCTTTGAATCTGGTTAAGAAAGACTGATAATCTGGGGGGAAAAACAATTAATTTATAGGGCATGAAAGGACTGATGATTCCCAAGTTGGGTCGTGAAATCTCTCCCATATTCAAGATTACCAAATGCCTGAGGAAACTCTTATGTGTAAGGTAAAATATTGTCCTATGTGATGAAGTTAGTGTTCTGGGGACCTGCCTCTTGAGCAGCCCTTTGATGGCTTTGCTGACAGTTGAAAATGTCCTAATCCCATTAATTAAAAGCGCTTCACTATACATTTCCTCCCATAAATGATTCCTAACTTGCAAGAATGACTAAAGGGATTGGGAAATAAAAGGCTGTGTTCGAACTGTGAGTTCTTTTAAGTAGTGAGAGAAATTGCCAGTTAGATCGCATATGGAAAATCTCTTTAGACTCTGGGATGAAGACTTTTTTTTTTTTGAGACAGTTTTGCTCTTGTTGCCCAGGATGGAGTACAAGGGCGTGATCTTGGTTCACCAGAACCTCCGCCTCCCAGGTGCAAGCAATTCTCTTGCCTCAGCCTCCCAAGTAGCTGGGATTACAGGCATGTGCCTCCATGCCCAGCTAATTTTGTATTTTTAGTAGACACAGGGTTTTTTCCATGTTGGTCAGGCTGGTCTTGAACTTCTGACCTCAGGTGATCTGTGTGCCTCGGCCTCCCAAAGTGCTGGGATTACAGGCATGAGCCACTGTGCCTGGCCAGAGGAAGACCTTTTTCAGAAAGCTAATGTGAGAATAAAAACCCTGATTCTTCCGAGATGTGGAGGATCTCCACCTGGCAGGATAATGACCACTGTTTTAGCTGGGGCTTCCTAGAAGATCTGAGACTAAGGAAAACCTAGTACTTCGTTAAGGAGGTACTACTGTGCTGTGAGATTTTCTCTGAGGGGGATAAGAAGGCAAACGAAGAAGGAGAAACAAATGTAAGGGGATTTATTACTGAGATGGTCACAGCATCCCAACATGTGCTGCTGGTAGCTTGGCTTACTTGAAAGGATGGTTCTCCCTGGTTTACAACTACTAGTAGTAGAAAGGAAGAATTATATATATATATGTCATTTTTGTCTCCTGTGATTAAATATTTACCCATAGAGCATCAACTTCCTTGTACTATTTGTTTTCATCATCAAATTTCTTTCGGTTAGGGAAGCCAGATCTTAAGACAGCAGTGGCAGCCCCCAGTGCAAGATGGTGACATAGCTCAGTAAGTCTTCCTTCAGGGTAGACTGAAACCTCTTCTCTGTGGCTTACAAGCATGATTGGTGATGGTGAATCTTCCTGGAGGTCATCAGAGCACCAAGCAGAAAACCAATGCCAGGTGAATTTAGGGAAATGGATAAGCTGTGCCCCGTACAAACAGGAATCAAAAGTTGAAGGTGTCTGTCTGGATTTATGACATCAAGGATGGTGTAAGCAGTTCTGAACCAGTGCTTCTTATACTGGCTGGAAGATAGATTTATATTCAAACCAAATGAGGCTTGAGTTGGAACACTTAAGACAGCTTCATGATGAAGTATGACACTTTCTGTGAAGAAATACTAAAAAAAGAAGAGAAAATGGCTCCTATCAAGAAATATTTTTTGCCACTGAATTTGGGACTCAGTCTCTGCTAATTTGTTCAGGAGCCAACAATCTGCTACGACTAAGTTAGAACAAGCAGCATCTCACAGCTCTTCGATACGAATCTTCAACTAGAGAGATTTTACTATAGGCCTATCCCTGATGGCCTCTTGACTTGCACTGTGGGAATACTCAGCCCCATCTTTCCAGAGTTAAGGTCAACTCTAGCCTGAATCAAAGTTTTTTGGCCAGTGTGCCTGGATCCCCTTTTGGTTCTCAATCTTGAATATTACCATATGCAGACCATGGCAACCTGGCCTCATCAGTGGCCACTCAAGGAAGCAAGTGATTCTACCCAGATTCATATTTTAGATGTAACTTTGTCAAGGTCTTATTTTCTTTAAGCTAAAAGGCTCTTCCATCACCAAATCATAGTGGATACACACTACTAAGGCACTTAAATATATGAAGCATACCTAAATACATAAGGTTGTGAATAGTAGAAGCAGAGAAACTTATGTAACTCATGATATTGTCAGTAGGTGAGGTTGGGAGGAGCTGGCAAAAGGAAGATGTAAAATGATTGACTTCTGGGCTATTAATACTAGAATTGTATTAAGAAATAAGAATCTTAGTTATATCTAAAACTTGTGTAGCAAAACACCAGTTACGATGTAGCTATCTTATTGACATATAATATTAACAAATGCCATCAAGATGAAGAATGAATGGTGAAATAATACATTCATTAAACTAAGTTAAAATTCATTTGTACTCACTTGGACATAATTATTCATAATACAATTACTTGATTTTCAACATGTAAACAGTATTTATGAGCATTGATGTGCAAATTGATACATGTATGTAAGTCATAAGCTTTAAATGATTAAGAATATGGAAATCATTTAAAAGTAATTCAGTCTTTTATAATAATTTATAATTTAACTGATTGTTGAATGTTTTTATATTGAAACACATATTCACTTTCTTCAGTTTGTTTGGTTTCAAAAGGATATTTCATATGAATACATTTACATTTTAACTCATAATTATGTCCATCATATCTTATGTGTGAATATAGGCATTTACTTTGAAGAGTTTAAAATGCAGTTATATTTAGCTATTTGAATAGTCTCTATATTAACATATAAAAGAATTGCAGCCAATTTTATCAATTGCCATTTCCATAACAACCAAAGGAAGTTCAAAAAGACTCTTCACACCACTGCTCAAAATAATTTCCCAAGTCTTATGTATTAAAAAAATATCATTTAGATGACTCTATGCTCAGTATTACAATGAGAAAGTATAAGGGTAACTATATTTCCCTACCCTATACACTATTATAAATGTGGCATAAAAAATGACACATTTATATATCCATTTATTGTACACATATTCAAGTTATCAAATCAAAATATCACCATAGAGAGTTACCTGAGTAAATATTGTTGAACTGGCTCAAGTGGCCCATTAGGAGTCATGAAAATCTCCAAAGCTCCCAAGTGATCCTGATCCCATAAGAAGCACATAATGTAGTAATGTAGTGTTGCTCATATGTAACTCAGGAGTGTTTTAGCCACCCTCCTCCCCTGCCCCAACTCCTGACTTCCAATAGATTAGATTAAGTTAATTATGAACTGTTTTAAAGATAGGTCTGTAAAAAATTTGAATGACCTGAGGCAATCAGCATCTCACCAACAGCTAGCCTTTGGGAAGTTTCTAAGACTAGTATGGGGGAGAGCCAGGAAAAGCAAGTAACAAAACTCTGTCTTATTAAACTTCTAGTCATTTAATACCAAAGGAAATTGATTGAACATATTCCTGGACATCACTAAATAATAACAATGCAACAATAAAGTATTTATCAATAAAATGTACATTAAAATTCTGTGGGAAATTGTTCTCTAAGCCCTCATACAACTTTTTTCTTCTTGGGTATGGAAGAGATTATTACTAATGAGTGAAATAGTGATATGCAGTTTATAAACAAAACAGATTTCCATTCTAAAGGTGGAACTTGCTTTCAAGTACCCAAATGACTAACTTGACTATTTCAAAATGAACTACAAGTATTGATCAATCAGCAGACTGTGCTTCAATTTAGACATGGATCAACTTATATAACATCTTGGAAGAAAATAGCATTTGACAAAAAGATGAAAGACTATTTGTTAGACTAAAGTCTATATTTAATATGCTCACTTACTTTTTCTTAGAAGAAATGAATCCAAGCAGTTACTATTAACTTGTGTGAAATCACTCCTTTGGAGCTCAATATCTGGCAACATGGTTTTCTTCTCAGACTAACGTCGAACAGTTTCTCTAAGTGTGATTCTAAGATTAGCAAGATTAGCATCACCTGGTAACTTTGCTAGAATCTATAAGAAACTCAAACAATAAACAAGAAAAACAAACAACTACATTAATAACTGGGCAAAGGACATGAACAAACATTCCTTGAAAGAAGAAATGCAGGCAGCCAATAAACACATAAAAAAATGCTCCGTATCACTAATCATCTGATGATTACTAATCATCAGAGAAATGCTAGTTAAAACCTGTGCTTCAATTTGTAAACAAACACTGAGATACCATCTCACACCATTCACAATGGCTATTCTTAAAAAGTCAAAAAATAACAGATGTTGGTGGGGATTTGGAGAAAAGCTCATACGCTGTTGGTATAAATGTAAATTAGCTCAACCTCTATGAGAAACAGTTTGAAGATATCTCAAAGAACTAAAAATAGATCTACCATTCCTCCCATCAATCCCACTACTTGGTATTTACCCAAAGAAAAAACATCATTATATCAAAAAGACATCTGCAATTGTATGTTTATTGCAGTGCTATACACAATAAGAAAGTCATGGATCCAACCTAAGTGTCCACCAGAAGTTGAATGGATAAAGAAAAAATGCTGTAAATACATGATGAAATATTCCACAGCCACAAGAAAGAACAAAATCATGTCCCATTTGCAGCAAAAGGGATGAAGCTAGAGGCCATTGTCCTAAGTGAACTAACACAGAAGCAGAAAATCAATACAGCATGTTCTCATTTATAAGTGGGAACTAATCAAAGAGTACACATGGACATAAAGATTGAGAAAATAGACTATGGGATTTGGTTGAAAAATTGCCTACTGGCTACAATCTCCAATATTGTGGTAATGGGTACACTGGAGGCTCAACTCTGTTACACATGTAATACGCACATAACAAATAAGAAAATGTAATTTTTTCTGTGTGCAGTGACACGATTGCGGCTCACTGCAACCTCCGCCTCCTGGGTTCAAGCATTTCTCCTGCCTCAGCCTCCTGAGTAGCTGGGACTACATGCATGCACTGCTACGCCTGTCCAATTTTTGTGTTTTTAGTAGAGACAGGGTTTCACCGTGTTCACCAGGCTGGTCTCAAACTTCTGACTTCAGATGATCCACCCACCTCGGCCTCCCAAAGGGCTGGGATTACAGGTATGAGCCATTGCACCCAGCCAAAAATGTACTTTTGACTCTAAAATTAAAATATATTTTTAAAATAAATATAAAACAATATTTTTTGGCCTTACAAAAGAAGAAATTTTTTTCATTTGTGACAACACTGATGAAGCTAGAAGACATTTTGCTAAATGAAATAAGCCAGTCACAGAAAGATAAATAGAGCATTATCTCATTTGTACATGGAATTTTAAAACTTTGAACCAAAAAGCAGAGAGTAGAATGATGGTTGCCAGAGGAAAGGGGACTAGGAGAAATAAGGGAATTTTGGTCAAAGGGTGTAAACATTCAGTTATAAGTTGAAACACACTGAAGACATGTACAGCATGGTGATTACAGTAACTAACAATGTATTGTTTACTTGAAATCTGCTAAGAGAGTAGATCTTAAGTGTTTTCACTGCATACATAAAAATGGTAACTATGTCTGGGGATGGATATGTAAATTAGCTTGATTGTGGTACAAGAATGGCCATTAAAAAAAAGTCCAAAACAATAGAGGTTGGCATAAATGTGGTGAAAGGGGAATGCTTATACACTGCTGCTGGCAATGTAAATTAATACAACCTATATGGAAAACAGGGAGATTCCTTAAATAACTAAAAGGAGATCTACGATTTGATGCAGCACTTCCCACTACTGGGTATCTACCTAAGGAAAACAAGTCCTTATGTCAAAAAGACACCTGTATATGTGTGTTTATTGCAGCACAATTCACAATTGCATAGATATGGAACCAACCTAACTGCCCATTGACCAATGAGGGTATAAAGAAAATTTGGTTTATACATATACCATGAAATATAACTCAGCCATAAAAAATGAAATAATGTGATTTGCAGAAATGTGGATGGAGCTGGAGGCCATTATTCTAAGTGAGGTAACCCAGGAATGAAAAACCAAATACCATATGTTTTCATTTATATGTGGAAGTTAAGCTATGAGGACACAATGGCATACAGAGGGATATAATAGATTATAAAGATTCAGAAAGGCAGGGTGGGAGGAACAAGCAATAAGAAACTACATATTTGGTATACCATTCAGGTGACAGTTTCACTAAAATCTCAGACTTCACCACCTTACCATGAATCTATGTAACTAAAAACCACTTGTACCACCAAACTATTGAAATTTAAATAAATAAAAAATTAAAAGTAAAGTAATATTGATAAAACTCAATCACTTGGAAAACAAACCCAAATCTTATGCAAGCCAGTCAATAAAAGCCTCTAAAAAAAAAGAATAAAAGAAATAAAGAAGGTTAAATATAAAGTCTTACCCCAGACCTACTGGTATGGTTTGGCTCTGCATCCCCACCCAAATCTCATATCAAATTATAATCCCCACATGTCAAAGGAGGGATCTGTAATCCCTACATGTTTAGGGAGGAAGGTGGTTGGATTATGGGGGTGGTTACCCCCATGCTGTTCTCATGGTAGTGAGTTCTTAAAAGATTTGATGGTTTTATAAGGGGCTCTTGCCTCTTCTCTTCACTCTTCTCTCCCCTGAAGCCCTGTAAAGAAAGTCTTTGTTTCCTCTTCCCCTTCTGCCATGACTGTAAGTTTCCTGACACCTCCCCAGCCATGCAGGAGTGTGAGTCAATGAAACTTCTTTCCTTTATAAATTACCTAGTCTCAGGTATTTCCTTATAGCAGTATGCAAACCAACTGATACAGTAAATTGGTACCAGAGATAGTGGGACACTGCTATAAAGATACTTGAAAATGTGGAAGCAACTTTGGAAATGGGTAACAGGCAGAGGTTGGAACGGTTTGGAGGACTGAGAAGAAAACAGAAAGATGTAGGAAAGTTTGGAATTTTAAAGAGACTTGCTGGATGGTTTTTACCAAAATGCTGATAGTGATATGGACAGCCAAGTCCAGGCTGAGGTGGTCTCAAATGAGATGAGGAACTTAATGAGAACTGGAACAAATGTCACTCTTGCTCTGCTTTAGCAAAGAGACTGGCAGCATTTTGCCCCTGACACAGAGATCTGTGGAACTTTGAACTTGAGAGAGATGATCTGAAATTGGAATATTTAAAAGGGAAGAAGAGCATAAAAGTTTGGAAAATTTGCAACTGGATGATGTGATAGGAAATAAAAACTCATTTTCTGGGAAGAAATTCAAACCACCTACAGAAAGTTGCATAAACATCAGGGAACCAAATGTTAATCCCCAAAACAATTGTGAAAATGTCTCTAGGGCATTTCAGACAACTTCTTGGCAGCCTTTCCCATCATCGCAGGCCTGGAGGCTTAGGAGAGAAAAATGGTTTCATGGGTGTGGCCCAGGGCTCCCCTGTTCTGTGCAGCCTCCAGACTTGGTGCCTTGTATGTCAGTGGTGGCTAAGAGGTGCTGATATAGTTTGGGCCTTTGCTTCAGAGAGTGCAAGCCCCAAGCCTTGGCAGTTTACATGTGGTATTGGGCCTGTGGGTGCACAGATGTAAAGAACTAAGGTTTGGAAACTTCTACCTAGATTTCAGGGTAAGTACAGAAATGCCTGAACATTAAGGAAGAAGTCTGCTGCAGGGACAGAACTGTTATGGAGAACCTCCTGACTGGCAAGTGTTCAATGCTGAATTGCCTGGATATTGTGTCAATTTTGCTTTAATTCAATAATTACTATCATTTTATATAATAATTTTTTGTTTATTATAATACTAAGCTGACTATTATTTTCTTTCAGTACTTTAAAGATAGCTTTCAGTCACATTGCTGTATTTCAAATCCTCAATTAAAATGTTTCTTTAAAATAATAAGTGAAATAAGGAGGCAAACAGAAAGTTATATAGGAAAGGAGAGTTGTCAAGTCAGCTATGGCTCTGTGGTCTATAACTTCTTTAAAAGAAATTTTTTTTTAATCTGGTTGCTTTTAAGATTTTTTCATTCCTTTTATTTTTCATTTTCAACATGGTATGACTAGGTATAAATATATTTTTATTTCTCTAATGTGGGATTACTTCATATTCTTGAATTCAAGGATAGAAATTTCCATCAGTTCTGAAAAACTGTTACTTATTATTTCAAATTTTGCTCTAAACCATTCTCTTCTAGCTTCTCCTCTTGGCATTCCAATTAAAATTATGATAGGCAATTTCTCATTTTGTCCTCAAAATCTATTACTTTATTCTATAGTTTTTATTGTTTTTTACTCTCCTTATTGCATTTAAAAAATTTATACTTACCTAACCCACCGTTGACTACTTCTGTCTTTCACTGTGTATAGTCTGCTATTGATCTCATTCTTCTTAGAATGTTCTTTTTCAGTTTTCATATATCTGCTACTGAAAATTTCATATATATTACAGAAAATTTTGATGTATTATTTTCTAGCCTTGAACATAATAATAACAGTGGATTTTTCCACTGTTAATTTCTAATAACATACATGTACTAATATTTCTAAACAATAAAGGCCATGCTTATGTTTCTCTAATTTTCTGCTTATTCTTTCTTACTAAGTCTTGTTCCCTTATTAAATTGTTACATTTAGCTAGCTTATTGTGTTTGAAAAATTATTTGTAGAAATAACTTTGACTCAATATAATATTGAAGTAGTATCATTCACCTGGGGTAATAACCAAGGTTTGCTGACTCATGCCAAGGAAATCAAGGACATGGACACATGTGGAGTAAGGTTAAGAATGGAGGTTTAATAGGTAAAAGAAAGAGAAAAGAGAATAGCTCTCTCTCCTGCAGAGAGAGACGGGCTCCCAAGTGGGTCTTCCAGTCCCCTGGTGAAGTGCACAGGCCTTTTATAGACTGGCTTAAGGAAGTTATGTCTGATTTACATATAGTCCAAAGATTAATTGGAAGAACTGTGACATTTACATAGCACGCAAAGAAGCTAGCCACTCCACCCTAATCTTTTATTATGCAAATAGATTTTCTAACTGGCCCATGCCATGCTGTCTGCTCCTAATTGTGCATGTGGTTGACAAAGAAAAGGGAAGATGGAGCCACCATGTTGAACATTCCTAACCCCCAGGTAGCCTTTTCCAATTGTCACAGCTGCCAGCATTCACCCATGCAAGCTTCCATCTTGTTTATCTATGTCTGCAGCTTGATTTTACAGGCTGCTTTTTGTTAGAAAAGCAATGATTTCGAGCTGTTTTTTGTTAAAAAGGGAAACCATAGCAAGAACTTCCTTACTCTCACTGTCTGCCTAAATAATTTATTTTTAACTTCTAACTTCCCTCTCAGGAGTGGTAACCTTAACTGCTGTTAGAGCATGTTGGATTATTACTCTTTCTGGCTACTTCCTGCTGACATTGAATGTTGTGTGGGGAACAGCATCTGAGACTCTTCCTGAGGTTGAGCTAAGGGTCCTTGGAAGAAAGGTGTAGCCATATGTGGTTCTGTCTGCAGCACCATTTGAAGTTGGTTGCTTCTAGGCAAGAAGAGACAAATTTTAGTTTGAATATGAGCATTAAGATTATGACTATTAGTGGGGGTACTGTAGGCCACAACCATGACAGTAGAATTTGATACCTCTTGGTCATTCTGATGGATTGTAATACTGGTTTACCTCCACCAGAGGCTCCTGTACTTTACCTTAAGCAATGACATAAAAGCAACATTTTTCTTTGAGAATAACCTACATTTCTCCCTTGATTTGTTATTAGGGAATAATCTTAGATGTAGGCCATCTTTTATAACTTGCTATGTAATTGTGAGAAATACACTACTGAGTGGCTAGAGTAACTTTAGTGTTAACCTTGGCTAAATTATTCCTGCAATTATCAATCATTTCATGACTTCCACAGACCATCTACAAAATTCTTAAACATTCTGGCTTCTCCTAAACATCCCTCATTTTAAACAACCAGTTACTCTCTTTAGGACAATAATTTATCATACAAGATCCTTTATTAAATAAAATCTCTTCTCTTTATAACTTTTTTGCATAGCTAGGGTGTGACATATTACCAAACCCAATAAAAAGTCCTAGCAGACTTACTGATAGGAAAACCTTCATGTTTACTTCTTGTCATAACTATTATTCTTGCTATAAAGGATAATAATTAAGCAAAATACTATAGCAATGGAAAATGTCTGATATTCTATTTAGAAGGTATTATCGTGTATAACCCTACTGCAAATAGTAGAGTGAATATAGCAATTCCCACAAGAGTGGTGTAGATTATTTCCATCTAAAATTTTACTTGCCAAGATATAGAATTTCCCTTTGGGGTCTTTGAAGTTCCTTGGTTTTATTTTCCCAGTCAAAGAAATCTCCAGGTTATGGGCACCCTCTTTACTTTCATTACCTGGCAGGATTTGCAGGATAATTGCCCACAATCAGGATATTGATCTAGATTTTTACATTTCCCAGGTCTTTTTGTTTCTTCAGAGCTGCAGGAGCTCTCTACTTGATTGACAGGAATAAGCAAGGTTAGTCTAAAATATAGGCAAAATTTTTTTTAAATAACCAATGAGACTAGAACATAATTTTTCTCTCTCCAGTCCTCATTTGCAGTAAAAACAAATTATGATAGGACCGTGTTGTTTGTAGAATAAACTTTAGTCTTATACTTGGCCTGATTATTTGCATAAAGGGCAGCAAGAATAATTATTTCTACATAGGCCTTTTGAATTGGTTTTGATGGAACTCTGCTCCACAAGGAATTTCAAATAAGAGCATTTAAAGCCAAGCCTAGCCATGGTTTTGTAACTTCAAATACCCTAAAGAGTAAAATACCTCTTTAAGGTTCCAAAATAAAATTGGAGTTCCTGGACCTGTCAGATGGTGACATTCTTTACTGACCACAGGTCAGGAACCCTGTACAGGGACTGCATAGGCAAGGGTATGAGACCAGTCTCCCCAACGGGCTTTTATGGGCCCTGCAAGTCAAGCTTGATTCCTTAAAGAAAAGCACACCCTTCCAGCCAAAGCCTTGGTAAAACAACCAGTTCCTCCAATTGTGTCCTGTTGCAAAAGAAAATGGGATTCTTATTGCACTGATCAAATAGCTATATTGCCATCAGTTAAGAATATTCACAAATAGTTTCCAAAGTTTAGATGAACCAGGCAGTAAGAAACAAATATGCTTCAAATTTTGTTTACAGATGTATACTTAATTGTTAAAAGCCATAGACAGCTTAAAAGGAAGATTCCCTTGACTTTGAAGAACAAAACAAGGATTAGCAACGTTTCAAGAAAAAAGTTAAAATAAAAAGATTACTTCCGATTTCTATTAGTGTAGTTTATGCAGTTAACTCCTGTTTGATATTCATGAACATTTCAGCTCTTCATGAATACTGTATGCTTTTTCACTATTCCAATGTTACACTCTTGAAAGCTATTAGAGACCAAATTTGAGAACAACTGTTAAAGTCCTATAGCATGACTCTAAACTATCTTTTGAGAAGCAACAAAGCAAGACAACAATTGGCTGCAAATGACAAAATTTCCATGGTAGTTAGAGTTAAAAACGTTACTGACAAAGAGATTTCATCATTTCTGTGGTTTACAATAACTTCAACCTTAGTTATGATTGATAGCATATACTTAGACATTAGAATTGGAGACATCCCACCCAATTTTGGAACATATATTAATATTATTCACTAAAATATAACCTGAAGAATATTAAACATCATTTTGGCAATGTCATATAATTAAACATGTTAAATAATCCTGTTTACCTCTCTTTTCTAGACATTCCAGGGGCCCTTCTGGAGCCTCTGAAAAGCCAATTGTCTGGAAAGACAATTTCAAAACTGAGGTTTGATTTTTGGAAGCCTGTTAAATATGTTTGCAGTTTAAAACACCTGATGATATGAAACAGAATTCCAGATTACCATAAATTACTTATTTTGCCAAAATAATGACTCAAAATTTTAAAAAGGCAAAAACCTTTCTTTAGCCTTTACTATTATATGAAAATCCTACTCAAGGCCAAATTTTACCCTTGCATTATTTTATTAATGTTAACCCAAATTATTTAGTGAATGCTTATAGACAATTCCATCTCATCTTAACCAGTTTGACCATGAGGTGAATTTTTTACTATGCTTTTATAACTTTTGCTCAAGGGCAGACTAGTATCTTATGACAACCTTGCTGTGCTTTTATTTCAATGCTCAATTTATGAAAAGACCATATAATATGCTTTCAAATTTAGTTAATATTTACACATGGGATTTTTAAAAGAATAATTTTTATAATTGTTCTACAACTTGCTTAAACCTTCAGCTTTATCTTATCTAAGACAATCGTTTATCCCTAAGCAAAACTTACATTTCCATACGTTCTTATACTATTTTACTAAAAACACATTTTACTGTTTTTACATACCTTGCATGTAAATCCATTTTTAGTAGTTTAAATTACATATTATAATGGTAACTTTTAGCAACTTCTAACTTTAATGTGAAACCTAGTAAGTTGTTTTGATTATGTACTAGGCACAAATAAAGTCTGACTTTTGCCAGCATACTTACAGGCATGGTTAATTTCATATATCCCTAGACCTTACCAAGTTATAAAGCAGTCAGTTTACAACACTGAAACATTTAGCAAACCTAGTATCTATCTGACTTGTATGATTTATACTACCAATTTGTATTTTGATGACATTTGTATTTTACCAATAATTCTTAAGACTGTTTTTATTTCTTAAAGATTAAAGTCACATGAACTATAAGGCATTATAGGTTTTATCTTTTCTTTAAAAATATTTTAAGTGCTTATTTTTCTTTAAGCCAATCAATTAGAGCCCTTTTTATAGACATTACACACAACCCATATGTAGCTACACAGACAGACAGAAAATTCAGCACTTGTAAGATTTTTCATTTGCCAGTTTTCTTAATTGGACTACGGGCATCAGGGTGGAGCCCTTGGAGGAACAGGGCCAGGAAAGGCTCTAGAAGCATGCATTTCTAGAGCCTAATAAGCAGGCACAGCTGAAGGCAAAGACAGATTCCAAAAATTAAGGGTGCCATTTTATAGTGTATCCTGGATCCCCCACAGGAAGGAAATACTATGGGAGAAGATAGTGAAGTCCTTCAACTGTGCATTTCATTGCAAGGCAACCCAAAGCCAACCAGCCCATTTTGTAATTAACCCATCCCCCATAGGAGTCTCATCTCTCAGTGGGCAGGGGACAGTTCTGTTTCCATATCTTCCAGGTGGCCAAGAGCATGCTTCTTTTACTCAACTGTGCAGAGTCAAGTATCCCTCCATAACTACTATTAGCCATCCCTTAAAGTATATTTCCTACCTAGTTATTACACAACAAAATTCTCTCATAATGAGAAGTAGTTGCTGATACCCCAAAACTCAAAACTGTCAGATAATACAATGCAAGACAGAACAGAGCCTTTGATTTTGAGATGGATATATCCATTTTTAATTTCTGGGGTCTCATGAGGAAAACATGTTTTCTCCAAAACGGGGTCTGTGGTGCCTCCTCTGTTGTGCCTCCTCTGTTTTTCTCAAGTAGTCCCAGGCTACCAGAAGTTATCTTAGGGCCTCTCGTGTGTGCATTAAGAGTGGCAAGATAAGAAATGGAGAAACCTAATTCAGTTTACTGAGAAGAAAAAAAAAACACCTTTTTTTCCCAGAAAAACAAGGCCCAAGAAGTGAAAAAAAACATAAAGGCCTTTAAATATACCTATAGCTTGTATATCCACTTTCAATTAAGCCGAGTGCTCTTTAAGAAAATCCTTTTGGCTGGGTGTGGTGGTCCACACCTGTAATCCCAGCACTTTGGGAGGCTGAGGCAGGTGGATCACCTGAGGTCAGGAGTTTGAAACCAGCCTGACCAACACGGTGAAACCCCGTCTCTACTAAACATACAAAAATTAGCTGGGTGTGGTGGTGCGCACCTGTAATCCCAGCTACTAACCCTACTACTGAGGCAGAGAGTTGTCTGAACCCGGGAGATGGGGGTTTCAGTAAGCCACGATCACATCACTGCACTCTACTTGGGTGACAGAGCTAGGCTCCATTTCAAAAAAAGAAAGAAAATCCTTTTAAAACGCTTGTTACTCGACTTTAGCCATGCCAAGCAGTTAAGATTTTCAGCGTTTGAACTTTACCAAAAGTAACCTCATAGGTGAAACCAACAAGCCTTAATTAGGTTATGACTTAGCTGCAAGTGTATGAGGTATTTTCAAAGGGGTGGTAAGTCACAAAATTGTGATTGAGACAGTGAAAGAGATCTGACCCAACCAACTCCATCTTGCTTCCAGCCTCCAAGCTGTCTTTACCTACCCCAGAGCATAGGCTAAACTAACTCTGGGAGGAGCTTGGTTTACAGTTTATAGTCCAAAGCAAAGAAGATAGCAGCCCCTTGGGAAGGGGAAAATAAACTTCCCTCTTGCCTGGGGACAGACGAAGAAACAATTATAGCCGTGCTAAAGTGTTTACCCTTAGAGACTGTCTCCAGCTAACTTCTGGACTTAAAATCCCCTTGCCATTTTAGGTACCATTTTAATTGGAGGCAGAATAGTATGTCAAAACAATGTAGAGACTGAATGGCAGTTTTCCTGCTAATGGGACAGTATCGAGACTAAAATTTGGTTTTCGGAGGACATTTTCCTCCTCATTGTTGAAGGCAGAGTTTATCCGTTTACAGAAGCAGCATAAATCCTGGTCTCTAGTAGAGGAGCACTAAAAGGGAGGAGAATTGGGAAGCTAGACTGTTTCCGCAAAGGGACAAAAATGTGCCCCCATGGAGAGGATTTCTATTCCACTAGGTGGCGCTGTTGGCCTTGAAATGCCTTGTGCTCTCCAGCCAAGGGCAGAGAGTGACCTTGAAATGCCATGTGCTCTACAGACCAAGAACAGAGACACTCACTGTGGGTGGGCAGGGGGAGACCCTCTGTTTCTCGAAAATCACAAAAACGGCATTTCCTTGAGTTTATATCCCTAGTTACCATGACATTTCCTGATCTTGCCTAACGTAATTATTTCCCTGACCTGAACTGTAAAAATTCTCACAGCATTGTATACAGAGACAGGATAGGAGACATGGCAATTGTGGACAGGAAAGAAGGAAATTACCATAGGAAAAGCTGGAGATCCTGTTGCCAATGCCTAATGGGCAGTTGTAGGCTGGGATCAGTCCAGAAACCTTCTGATAACACCAGGATGTAGCCCTGGCCAGAAATCCTCAATTATTTCAGGACCTCTTCCAGCCCCACGATGGTGAGGTCCTCTGTGAAAGAAAATTGGTTCAAAACATGACCAACATGCCCAGCAACACATGGATAGTGGGGGATTCTCTGTGTTCTCCCCAGCAAGCCTATACTCCAAATCTTGTAAGGCTGGCAGCCACGCTAATCATTTTTTAAATGGCTGATGGGGGCCCAGTATTTTGGTTTGATTTGATTTTAAAATGAAGGCCAAGAGCCTCTAAGTGAAAAGACAGAGTTGAAGTCCACACCTGTTTCAAGAATATATATATACTCATGGTTTCAATAAATATACCTGGCATTCTGATACTAGACAAGCCCCCACAATGAAGTGGCATCATTCATCTGGGGTAATACCCAAGGTTCATTGCCTCATGCCAAGGAAATCAAGGATATGAACAGATGTGGAGTGATGTTAAAAGCAGACATTTAATAGGTAAAAGAAATAGAAAAGAGAATAACTTTCTGTCCTGCAGAGAGAGAGGGCCTCTCGAGCGGGTCTTCCAGTCGCATGGTGAAGTGCATGAGGTTTTATAGACTGGCTTGAGGAGGTGGTGCCTGATTTAGTCAGGGCCCAAAGATTGGTTGGACCTGGTATGATGTTTACATACCAAACAAAGAAGCTGGCCACCCACCCTGATCTCTTATTATGCAAATGGTTTTTCTTCCTGGCCAGTGCCATGTTGTCGGCTCCTAACTGTACACATGGTTGACAAAGAAAAGGGAAAATGGAGCCGCCATGCTGAACATGCCTAGCCAGCAGATAGCCTTCTCCTACTGTCACAGCTGCTAGTATTCACTCTAGGTTGTTTATCTATGTCTACAGCTCTATTTTACAGACTGCTTTTTGTTAGAAAAGAAATGATTTGGTGGCTGCTTTTTATTGAAAGGGAAACCTTACCAAGGACTTTCTTACCCTCACTATCTGCCTAAATAATTTCCTTTTAACTCCTATATCACTATCTCTCTTCACATATGATTTTTTTTTCCCCTATGAGGCATTCCAGAAATGCTAGCAGTCAGAGACCATCTTAACCCAATTTCAAGGACTGAGGATTTTTGGAACTTTCATATGACTAAATCCGAACTGAAAACTCCTCTGAAGGTTGGTTTACTTCTGATTCATACTTAATGCTAGGTGATGACTCTTCAGGAGCCCAGCCCAAAGTGGATGGTATGGTGGGGGGGAATTAGCAGGATTCCTATTCCTGGTGGACTATGGACACCCAGTTTTATCTGCTTAGCCTTGTGAGGGTACCAAATATAATATCTCAGGCCTTTAGCCATTCTTTGTGGATTGGCATATTACCCTGGCTCAACAAGAATCCTTAATGCTGGTTGCACCTTTCAAGGTCTTCCTCTCCAAAATCTTGGTCTTGTAATTCTTAATTATTGCCCACTCTTTTCACATTTACCTTAGGTGGAATAATCACATATGAATAACCTGGTCTTCCCTAATTACTGGGTGAAATAGATTGGGTAAGAGGTACTGAGATGGCTGCATATCTGTAATCCTTGACATAATTCACTCTAATTTTTTTCAGAGAAGTGAATTATGTAAGATCACGCAGAGGGTTAGTAATAACATCACGGCGAAAACTCAGGTCTCCAAATTGCCTGTCTGAATGTTTCTTCTATAGTTGGGAGAGGAGCTCTGTTACATTTTAGATAGTCAATGAATATTTATGGAATTAAAGAATATATTAATGTCATGTACTCTCGCATAAAATTTCATCATATGAACAAAGTTAAACTTTATTGATTGATACCATTCACATGTTTCCTAAAAAAACAACACGGAATTCACTTCTGGATGGCACTCAATTGTTTTTTCCTTAGGGAAAACAGCCAGCAGGTTTGATTTATGCAATTTTAGACAGCTTCATATCCTATTCTCCTTTTAATTTGCTCTGCCAAAAGTGATATAATTATCTCTTATCTTCTTCATTTTAAAGCCCAGAGGGAGAGTTTCCTTAAATGCAAATACGGTTATTATCCAAGTCTTAACTTCCAGTAAAGGACTAGATGCTATACAGAAGATAACTTTTAAATAAGCCTTGCCTATGTGCATATGAGCTGAAACCAACCTCATTGCCACATTTTACTCTTCACAAAGAAGTTACATGTAAAATCTTCTGAGGAAAGAACATCCCTGAATCATTTCATTGTTAGAGGTAAGTCAATTTCTTCTAATCACAAGGACTACCTCCTTCTGCCTAGAATTTAGAAAGCTGAGAAAGCTGTCATTTCCACACTAACAATGAGAAAAAAGCAGCACCAAATATAATATCATTAATTTTATTGAACCCATCAGAGATCTGAGGTTACAGAATAACCGAGGCTACGATCTTGGAAAGATAGGCACTTCTAAGATAAAACGTAGCACAGCCATTGTCTCACCTATGGCAGAGCACAGGAGGAAGACAGGTTGTTATACAAGTGGCTAAAAAGATTTCATCTAAAACATTTAACAATTTGCTAAATGTCAAGTGTGGGCCAGCATGAGACTACAGAATTTCCGAGAGTTGCAAACAGTAAAAGAAGATGGCATACATGTGAAGATTCTTCTCCAGGGACTTTACTGGTGCCGAAGAGAAAGATTGTGAGGTAGGCTGATTATCAGAAAAAATATCCCTTAGTTTAAAATAATGCCATTCATCACATCAACAGAGTAAAGAAGAAAAACAATGTGATTATCTCAATAAATGCAGAAAAAGATTTGACAAATTTCAACATCCACTTACATTAAAAACGCTCAGAAAAGTAGAGAAAGGAACTTCCTGTATTTGATAAAAGATATCTTCTAAAAACCCTACAAATAGTATGATATGTAATGATGCAAAACTGAATACTTTCTTCACGATTTCAGGAAAAAAGCAAAACATTCTTATCAGTCCTATTGAACATTGTATTTCAGGTCCCAGACAATGCAATAAGACAAGTACCTACATAGATGCATGAATATATACTTATATTCATATGCACATGCATATATAAATGGTATACAAAGTGGATATGAGGAAATAAAATTATATCTACTTGCAAATGCCGTGATTTTCTACATTGGAAACCCAATGGAATCTAAATTGTTCATCATGAGTATGTAGAAATACAATTGATAGGTCAATTTAAAAAATCAGTTGTATTTCTACATACTCAGGATGAACAATTGGAAATTTAATTTTAAAAAATGTTATTTAAAAAGTTGCTCTATAGTGGAGAAACCTGGCAAATATTATTACTGCAAATGATCAAGGTTAACATTAATATTTATAAATCATATTTATAAAGTATATTTTTCATGTAATGTAATGAGAATGGCATTTTATCTTTGTGGTCTTCCTTCCAAACTTTAACTCCATTCTAATCATGAAAAAAATTAGACAAAATTCCAATTGAGAAAAAAATGTATAAATTGCCTGACCAGCAATCTTCAAAACGGCCAAGGTGACAAAAACAAGAAAAGTCTGAGGAACTGTCACAGACCAGATTGGCCTAAGGAGACATGACATATAAATGTAATATGGTACTCTGGATAGGATCCTGGAACAAAAAATATGACATTAACAAAATACTAATACAATGTGACATTTTATCTATATTAGCACAACAATGTTGGCTCCTTAGTTTTTAACAGTAGGGGAAACTAGGTGAAGGATATACAGTAACTATTTTCTTTGAAATTTTTCTGTAAAGCTTATGAAATATTTAATTTTTGCTTATGAAACATTCAAATTTGCACCAAAAACATGAAACAGATAGTAACCAAATAACTTGTTGATGGAGGGATATGTCATGTTCAGGGATTGGAAGACTTGTTAAAATAGCAATTTTAACAAAACTGATGTATAAATTCAGCTCAAGTCCTATCAAAATCCCAGCAAGAATTGTCCTAGAAATGAAGAAATCGACTCTGAACTTCGGTCAAAATGCAAAGGAGTTAGAAGAGTAAAAGGGCATTTTTCTTTAAAGGAACAAAGTTGGAGGATACATTTCACCAGATTCCAATAATTATTATAAAGTAACACTAATCAAGGCAATGTGGTATTAGTGAAAGGACAGGCAGGAACAGAAGAGACGTTTGTAATGTAGACCCACACATATTTTGTCAATTGTGGTTTTTTATTGTATATGTTTAAGGTATTCAACATTGTTTTGATATACATAACATAGAAAAATGATTACCACAGTCAAGCAAATAAACATCTATCCCTTCATATACTTACTTTTTTTGTGGTAAGAGCACCTGAATTCTACTCTCTTGGAAAATTTCCAGTATGGGATAAAATATTATGAAGTGTAGTCATCATATTGTACATTCAATCTCTAGATTTATTCATGCTACATACCTGCAATCTTGTATTCTTTGACTAACAGCTCCCCACTTCCTTATCTTCCCTGCCTTGGTAACCACCATTCAACTGTTTTTACATATCCAACATTTTTTAGATTCCACATATGAGTAAGATTATGTGGCATTTTTGTTTCTGTGTCTGGCCTATTTCACTTTATATAATGTTCTCCAGGTTCATTCATATTGTCACAAATGGCAGGATTTCCTTTGTTTTTAAAGCTGAGTTGTATTTTTGTATTTCATTGTATATATACCACAATTTATCGATCTATTAAACTACTGACTGACACATTGTTTCCATATTTTGGCTACTGTGAATAATGCTGCCATAAACTTGGAAGTGCAGCTGTCTCTATGCAGTAGTGATTTCATCTCCTTTGGGTATATACCCAGAAGAGAGATTGCTGGATGATACAGTAATTCTACTTTTAGGTTTCTGAGGAACTTCCATACTGTTTTCCATAATGACTGTACCAATTTACATTCCTAACAAGCACAAGAACTCCCTTTTCTCCACATCCTTGTCAATACTTTTTATCTCCATCAATTGATTTTTAAGAAAATGCAAAGTAATTCAATGGAGAAGGAATGGTATTTTCAATAAACATTCCTGTAACAATTAGATATTCATAAAGAAACTATGAATCTCACTCACAACTCATAAACTACACAAAAATTAAGTCAACTTGAATCAGAGACCTAAATGTAAACCTGAGACCATAAAAATCCTAGAACAATAATACAAACACCTCTTTTTGAACTTAAGCAAAAACTTTTTAAATACAACATTAAAAGAGCTCATTCATTAAAAAAAGTTGTATGATACATATATACACAATTTATATCATATGCATACACATATATAGACATATATCCATATATATATCCTACATGATAGATTTACATATATATACACAAAGGATATATTGCATGTGTGTGTGTATATCTATATATACATATATGTAAATCTGCTGCTCTTCTAATAACATTATTAACAGAATAAAAGACAAAACCAGAGATTGGAGTAAATATTTTTAAAGCATATATCTGGTTAAAAAAATGAATTGCATCTAGGATACATACAGAAATCTCAAAACTCAATAATAAAATAATTATATGAAAACAACTGCTAACCAAGATGGGCAAAAGATTTAAACAAATTCTTCAGTGAGGAAGAGATAGGTCTGACATTAAGTACAAGAAAAGGAAATGCCCAACATCATCATACTACCATGAGATACCGCTACACACTGATTAGAATGCTAAAACAAAAATAAGAGCAAAAATTCAATAGAACATCCAAATGAACAAATAACCTGACAATTTCACAGGCTAGGAAGGATGTTGAGCATCTGAATTTTTATACATTGCTTCTTACCACACAAACTGGACCTTTCTTTCAATGTCAAATATATAAGTTACCCAAAGTTACAAACCTTATCTTCACATAAGAATCTGTACAGGAGTGTTTATGGTAGCTTTATTCATAATTGTTTAAAACTGGAAGAAAACCAAACGGCCTTCAGTGGGAAAATGGGTAAACAATATGTGATAGAAGTATCACAGATGTTTACATAACCTGTAATACTCAGCACCTGTGATACTTAGCAATAAAAGTAAACTAATAAATTCTTACCTAGTAGAAGACATACTATGATCACAAAAGGGGTTTTGCTAGGGTGAGGCTTGTCTATTACACTGGTGATGTGCGGAACCTGAGATTCTTGTCAAGAAACTCAATGGCGTAATTTTTGCTAGTGGGGTAAGATAAAAACAGCAACAACAAAAATAAACCAATAAACATAACAACATGAATAATCAGAACACATTATGCTAAGTATAGGAAGCTAGACTCAAAGGGCCATAGAATTTATGATTCCGTTTATCTGACATCTGGACAAAAAACAGATCAACGATTGCCAAAGACCAGAGGTAAAGGTAAGGGATTAACTAAAAAGGAGCATGGAGTGGTGGGTGCTGGAAACTGATCTATATCATGATTGTGGTAGTGGCTACACAACTGTATAGTTTTGTCAAAACTAAAAGAACTGTTGTTCTCTGAAAAGAATAAACTTTTCTAAACATAAATTTATCTTAATAAACATGATCAAATAAGAGAATATATTTTTAATCATAAGGCAAATGTTAAATATCACTGTATTCTGTCTCCAACTTTGATCAGAGATCAGTTTTTGTCCTGAAAATAAGATAATTTCTGTCTGAAGCTGAGGTTTGCCTCAATTTTCTCCATTACTATGTTCCCAAATCCCCTTTTTCCATAAAATGACTCATTTCTCCAATCCTGCTGCCCAGGCCGTTACATGATATAACTATCCACCTGCCTAAATTGCTGGTCTGAATTCCAGAACTCATCACAGCTGCACTTCTTGTCATGGTTTCTATCCACTTGCCTACTTTTAGCTTTTGATTCCTCTAAGTTACTTGCACCCTATAAAAAGTAGTTTACGAATGATTAATGAATAATCATTTTTCATCACCATTCAATTTCAGTTTAAATCAATAGACATATTTACTGTATGAAAGAAGCACTCTTCCAGGAATTAGACAAGTAATGATGAACAGGAGATATATTATTACTGGATATATCTCCTGCCTCCTCAGAACTTAAGAGGCTTATGGTAGATGTACATCTTCAATTACAACCTAATATGAACTTTGGGTTGATATATGAGAACATGGAAAGGCCATGTGACAGGTTTAGTTGAGTCAGCCAAGCCTTTCCAACATGATTTATAAGTTGGGTAATGGAAAGTGGGTAGGAATTACCCTAGGAGGTGAAGATAGGAGAGAGGAATAGTATTTCTGACATAAAGAGCACAGTCTGTAAAGGCCCCAAACTAAGACAGCAAGGGAGTTCAATCACCTGAAAGGGTTCCTTAAAACAGATACGTATGGTCAGAAGGTTGCTGAAAAATGAAACTAGATTTACAGACAGGGATCAAGCCATGAAAAGCCTAATATATTGTATTAAAGGGTTTTTTCTTTCCTATTCCTGCACAGATACAATTATGACATATTACACTTTTTATTAATGTACAGTAGTTTTATGTGCATAATAACTTGGGAAATTAAAATGGTTCCCTATCAGGGTAGACCTTCAAATTAATCTTTTAGGAACTCTCAAAGGCTTGGTCCCTCTACATTCTCTTTTCTGCTCTCATCTCCTAAATACACCTTATATTTTACAGTATTAATTATCCCTCTTCTTTATCCGTCTTCACTCACACCAGATAGTCTTACAAACAACTGGCTAACCATAGAATTTGCATTGATAAGCGCTAAATCTTTAATCTAAATGCCATTGTCATTTGTCCTATTACTACAATTGTGTTGTTACTTTTGTTACTGTTTTGTTTCCCATTGAAAATCTTGACTTACTGTTATAGCTATGTGTATTTAATCTCTGAAAGGCAGAGAGCAAAATAAATTACAGTAAAGTTAGATTACTGCATAGCTCACAATAAAGACACATTTTATATAGTAATTATTTTTATTTGTAAAATAAACTACAGAAAAAGGAGAAGCAGTTCCTAAGCTAAATCAACCCCAAAGTCTTCCCTGCCTCTGGACTCCCCATTACCAAAACAGTCCCTGTTTATTTAAAAGATTTGTGTTTAGTGGTCTGTTACTTGTAGCCAAAGTCTTTCCAGTGTAAAGATGTAAGTACACATTTCGCTCATAAAGCTATTCTCTGCAAGTCATAATCATCAGAGACCTTGACATTTCAGTCAATATAATAAACAAGAGCTTTGGTGACTTTTTATATAAAAAAGAATCACATAATAGACAACAGAGAAGGTCAGTTTTAATTATGGTGCCTGAATTGTCTGTCATGTCTTATGTAGGTTTTGTTTCACAAGTAATATTGAGTCAGAGAGAAATTAAATTTGGTGGGTGGTGAGGATTTTCAAAGTAATTGACTTTATTGTGCTATTTATATTCCAGTATTTAAACTGGGCAGATACTAAGCATGGTGCTTTTATTAATTACTAATAACAACACTGGAAAATGTACTAAAAGTGTTGCTGTTGTTATTATTATTCATAATGATATAAATGTTAGCAGTGTTGAGAGAATAATTCACTCATGCATTATTATTACTCAATAGAAATATATAGAGCCCACCATTTGCCATGTGATAATTACCGAGGATTTAAAGGTAAGCAAGACAAAATTCATGAATTCATCAACTCATTCCATAGCAAGACTAAGAGACAGGTATGTTAGGAAAACAATAGATAAGAAATAAATGATTTGGTGGAAAAAATTGTTTCAAAAGTCTTCAGGAAGCAAGCACGATTAGTATTGAACTGTTTGTTGGTATACATGCCAGTGGTCTAGGGTGAAAATAAAAACAACAGATGTACAGTTATCATTGCCTCCCTTGTGAATCAGCTAATCTACAGTTGACATGTTGAACTAACAGGAACCTTTCAACTTTGCTAAATGCATTACAAGATTTTGACATTTGACAGATACTATTATTGCAAAACAACACTTCAGTTTATATGGCAGGATGCAGAAAAATTATTTTCCAAATAAAAAAAGATGATTATGAACATGATCCAGAGACTTAAAACAATGCTGAAGAGGATAGCCAAAATGGGATTTTGAGACAATTCCCTTTTATCAATATACATTTCAGTCTGTTGCTCCTGTGTCACCGGCAGGGGTGTTGACAGAACTAATTCCAAGAGGGCATGGGTGCTGAAAATTGGCATTTCTGCCTTTTTATAAATACCTTACATGAAAAGAGAATTTTCTTCCTGTTCAATGCTAACAGCAAACATTTTTCTCCTTTGTAAAATATACATAAAGAAATTTTGATCATATTTTGGTTATTTTTAGAATACCTAGATGTCATGGATATCTTCCCTGATTTTATATATTATTTAGACCGGTATCCTTTCCTATAATTTTGGTCAAATTATTAACATCACAGATAAATCAGTTGTCTATGTAGTTGCCTTATAGACCTAGCATATTAAACAGTATAAAAATGGGTTGTGATTCTACAAAGGAAAAAGGCATTTAATTGCAGTGCAGCTGTATGTTGTATCTGTCATCTGTTACACAAATGGGAGGGGGTGAGAACCCCAAAATATCCAGGACCTATTATTTATTCTTAATCATCATAATCACTAATGATAATTATTCATCAGCTCCTTACACATATTCTCCATCCTTTTGGACTTATGAAAGGGCACTACTAAATATGTCATGTTTGTTCTCGAGTACTGGCTAAAATTGTATGGTTTAAGAGAAAATGTGAAGAGAATATAGATCAGAAGATACATGTGCACATTTATTTTCTTTAGTGTTAAATAAATATTTATGTTTAGGTTCATGTATATGGAAAATCATTATCCTTGAGAATGCAAATGAGATTTCTCCCTGAGAAAAAGTATCCTCTGTTTTGATACAGTATAAAAGTTAAACTACATCATAATAGAGTAATAACATAGAAGAGTAGGTGGGGGAAAAAATTATACTATGCTGCATCATGTATCTCCATTTTAAAAAATCAAGTGACCTTGGAAAAATGATAATGTAGTGCAATTTTGGGGGAGTTTTGTA
Source organism: Cheracebus regulus (assembly GCA_963574635.1). NCBI lineage: Eukaryota > Metazoa > Chordata > Mammalia > Primates > Pitheciidae > Cheracebus > Cheracebus regulus. The sequence continues at coordinate 33,112 of CAUYQU010104194.1, read as the reverse complement.
TACATGGAATCCTGAAAAGAGCATAAGGTAATTTACGACAATTGGAAATGAATGTTTTTGTCCCATAATATAATCCACAAAATTCATAGGCATCCAGAAGAGTTTTTTCATAAACTACATAGTGAATAGTAAAGCTTAATATTCGAGACAACTAAGCCAGTAAGCTGTGTCTGACAAACACATCATCATTGCTTAGTTTACTTTCAGTACCTGGTATCAATTAATACTGATTGTCTTTATCTTTTCTTTTGATAAGATTGAAGATACCACAGCCCAACTGTTTCAAGGACTACCAAAATGGGAGTCAAAGGAAAGTGTACTAGTTGCCTCAACTAACTGTAAATATATCTGCAAATGATTGGATTCAAGTTTGACTCTTTCATAAATGATTGAGAAAGGACTTTTTTTCTCTTTCAGGATGCTAAATTATTCCCTCAAGAAGGTGAACAGGCTCTTGTTAGCCTCAGTAGGCACGAATTTAGTCATCTGCAAAATGAGACTGTTGAATCAGATCATCACTAAATACTCCTCCAGCTCTAAAATGTGATTTTACATGGATGGTGAGATTTATCCCTGGAGCTTTTAACTCCATACTATGCCATGTATCCAGGTTTATAAATATAAGATATTTCAGCTGGTATTAAATATGATAAATCTCCTATAGGGAGCTCAGAGCAATTCCACATACATAGTGTTCAGTGTCAGTGCTGATGCAAATGATGATGGTAAGGAGTAAAACTCAATAATAAGAATATTCTGGCTCTCTCATAATAAATTTAAAGATAGAGGAGATGTCGAAGTCAAAAGAAATAGGGGGGTAAATTAGCTCTGTAAATTACAAACATACTTAAAAACAAATTAGAGCATTTGAAATGAAATAACAGAACCAGTACTAGGTTCTTATCTTAGGCAAGTTTAACTCTTGCCTGCTAGCTCGGCAACTTTCTTTCTTAGCTTTATGATTTCCACTCTATTCCTTCATGCCTGGAGATCTCCATATACCTGAAATTTTTCCCTGGTCTCTACCCTTCTCTAATATTACCATCACTCTCCATTTCCCAAATTAAGTTTAAAGAGACATCATAACTTAAGTGAAAGCCTTCTTAAAAAGAAGCCAAGCAATAAGTGCTTTACTCTCCCCATTTCAGCATCACTGTTGTTATTGCCTTCATGAATATAAGATTTGGAGGAAACATCTTGAGACCTAAATGATTCTAAATCACGATTAAGCAAGAAATAGGACAGGTTATTCCATTCACATTGTCCAAAGGGCTCTAGGAATGAGTATACTTACACTCAATGCAAGATACAAATAAATTGATGGTCCCTCTCTTAACTACTTTTGAAGCAAAATAAGCTATTGTTCAACAAAAGACTATAATTATATACCACAATAAACATGATCACATAACTGATTGTGGCTGACTTTGCCTTTCACACACTAGTAAAATCTATAGCTTGAAAAACTTTGGTGACTCCATCTTTTGCCATTTTTCTCCACTTTCTGAAACTGCCTTGAATTTGATGAACACTTTATTACTAAAGAAAGACAATTAACAAAATTATAGGTAGCAGGTCTTTTTGAGGTGTCTTCCTTTAGTTTGATAGTCTTCACCACTCACTCAGATCACAGCATTTTAAGTTAATTTAATATGCCCAAAATTGATAATTAACACAATCTAACTTTCAGAATTAAGTGATTTAAACTGATTTGGTTGTGGTGTATATTTTGCAACTGAATGTTGACCTCCATGAGAAAAAAAACAATAAGTTTATATGTCTTCTTAAACGTGGCCTGGAAGATGAAAGTACTTAGTGAACCAAACATTCTTAAGAGTTTTGGTCTCAGATCTCTTTAGACTCTTACAAATTACTGAGGAATCCAAATGGATTTTTGTTAATGTAATATTTATTGATATTTATCATATTAAAATTAGAACTCAAAAATTTTTAAATGGTAAATTCATTTATTCTAAAATTCAAATAAATATCTTGTATGTTAAAACATTACCTCATATGAATAATAACTATTTTCCAATGCAAAAAAAATATGAAAATAAGCACTATTTTATATTTGTAGAAATACCTTCAGTATCTACCTTAATAGAAAAACACTGGACTCATACCTGCTTCTGTATTCAATCTTACTGAGATAATACACACACCATACAGCCTCTGGAAAACTCCACTGTATACTAGTGAAAAGCTGGGAGTGAAAAGAATAAACAATATTTTAACATTATTATGAAAATATTTTTGACCTTGTAAGCCTTGAAAGGGTCCCAGTGATAGCAATCATTTCCTGGAACATATTTAAGAATTGCTATCTTGTAGGGACTTGGATGAATCTGGAAACCATCATTCTCAGCAAACTGACACAAGAACAGAAGGCCAAACACTGTATGTTCTCACTCATAGATGGGTGTTGAACAATGAGAACACGTGGACTCAGGGAGAGGAGCATCACACACTGGGGACAGTTGCGGGGAGGGTAGGGGAGGGACAGTGGGGGATGGGGAGGGAGGGGACGGTGGGGAGGGATAACATGGGGAGAAATGCTAGATATAGTATGCACCTAAAGTAAAATAAATAAATTTAAAAAAAAAAGAATTGCTATCTTGACTTATTTAATTATCTAGTTATTCAATAATAATTTGTTGAACTGCTTTGATGTGATAGATACAATGATAGTTACTAAAAATGTATCACTTAAAAACATGTTAGCTCTGGCTTCTGAGGGGATATACTTTAGTGAAGAATACCAGGGAATGAATAAGTAACCATACTACTATATAGCAAGTTGTGTCAGCAGTGTGCTATTGGGGAATGTTTTTACATATACATAATATGTAAAACATATATATATATATATATATTCACACATATAAACATATGTATTTGGTTATATGCAAACATATATGTATGTGTATAACCAAAATAATGAGAAATAAGAGAATAATGGAATCTTAGGTATGAGAATGAAACTTAGATATGAAGTCCAAACTTCTAACCATTAGATGATACAAAGGACTCTTTTAAAAGTTTAAGCAGAAGTTTCATTGATCAGGATCTTGCACACAGATTTTCTGATTCCTTGACTATTGCTCTGGCACATCTGTTCTTCAGGTTTCTGGGACATACCAGGCATAAAATTAACAATCCAGTTGTAGGAGGGTGGGAAGATGTGTTCACCTACATAAGTTGGTATACTAAATTTCCCCTCCTTGTCTCTCTTTCCCTGTTGTAAATACGAGCAATTGTTCTATTTTATCGTACCAGACTTAGATTCTGCTTCAGAAACATCAGTTACTGTTTTCAATATCTGAAAATTCTTTGAATTATTGTTTATGTGGTATCTGTTTGGCAATATTCCAAGCCTCGCTAAGGTCAACTAGTCACTTCCCTGGCATCTGCTCCTGAATTATAGAATCTGCTACAGAAACTGGGACTTAGCCCATAGTCATGCTAGAAAAGGATGTACATTCTCTACTTGTTGATTGCAGAATCCTATACATAAATTGATGAGATCAACTCATTAATTATGTTATACAAATATTCTATATTCTTCCTAATTTTTATGTATTCGTCATATAGATTTCCGAAAAAAAGATGTTAAAATTCTCCAGTGTGATTGTGGAATTGACCACTTCATGCATTCATTTATTCAGCTTTCATATGTTTTGATTCCATGTTATTAAGCATATACTGACATAGGGTTGTTTTTCTATCCGGGAAAAAGAAAATAAACACAAACACATTCTTTTGGGGTTTTCCCTCTATTTGCTTAACTGCAATTTTAATAATCACTGTTAGTTTTAATTTTAGTGATCAATCCTACCTTTTAATTTTTATATGCTTTTCTACTGTTTATTAACATTTTTGAGCTTCTTGTGTTGCAAGCTTAGTTTATGTCTAGTCTTACTTTTTTTCTAATTCATACATTTAGAACTACAACCTTTACAATTTAATAGTAAGCATTTCTTACTTCTTTGCTTATTGAATAGAGCATCATATATTTGCCTTCTTTTTCCTTATTCTTGTAATAAATTCTTCAATAAATATTTCAGAACAGATCTATTTGTAAGAAACTTTTTCAGATCTTGCATAACTGAAATTATTTGTGATTGTCTTTCTTGCTTGGCAGTAGTTTACTAAGTGTAAGATACTAACGCTGGGCACAGTGGCTCGCGTCTGTAATCCTAGCACATTGGGAGGCTGAGGCAGATGGTTCACCTGAGGTCAGGAGTTCGAGACCAGCCTGGCCAACATAATGAAACCCCCTCTCTACTAAAAATACAAAAAGCTAGCTGGGCCTGGTGGCGGGTGCCTATAATCCCAGCTACTAGGGAGGCGAAGTCAGGAGAATCTCTTGAACCCAGGAGGCGGAGGTTGCAGTGAGCTGAGATTGTGCCATTGCACTTCAGCCTGGGCGACAAGAGCAAAACTCCGTCTCAAAAAAAAAAAAAAGAAAAAGAAAAAGAAAAGATTTTAACATAAAAGTTATTTTTCTTCAGACTTCTGAAAACTTCGATCCATGTTATTTTAACATCCTGTATTAATAAGTTATTTTGTGCCTTGTTTGACATGTACTCCTTTATGGAGATAATCTACCTGTTTTCTTCTCTAGACTTTTTTATGAATTCTGTCTTTATTCTTGTTTTTCCAAAATTATGTAAAATATAGGTTTAAGGCTTAGTTGTTATCTTTAAGCATTTATTATATTTACTTAGCCTATTCTTCAAGCAAGGAATTTTTTGTCTTAAGATACCTGCAAGATTTTTTTCTGCTCATTTGTCATCTCTATTGTTATTGCTTTAAAATTTTCCTTTTAAAAACCCATTTTGACTCATGGGTTTTTCTTAGAATCTTACCCTTTGTGCTTTATGCAATCATGTGAAACAATCAGATTATTATCTCTAATCAATAATTCTATTAACTGAGGGACTTAGGGCTCTAATTCTGCCTCTTGTTGACATTTTCCAATAAAGAAGGATTCTTATTGTCTTTTCTAATTTTAGATTGTGAACTTCTGTTCAGCAGGGATTTAACAGGGAGAACCCTTTGAGGTTCTGGTCGAAGTTATGTTTTTCTGAGGATTTTTGTATTTGCTACTCTTAGGCGCACCCAGGGTCATTAACAGTCCTGTACTGGTTTCTGTTTTACATTTTAGCTTCAGGGTATCTAGACAATGCAAGTAGTATAAATTTCAGAACCTTCATCAAAGCAAGGATGTGGTTCAAACATTAATGCATGTTCTTTTTTCATTAAATGTCCAGGTTAATAAATATAAACTTTTCGTTTATCTCACTTTGCTTATTTCCCCCCAAACAGTCCATTTAAGATATAGTATTTTCTTGGAAAACGTTTTCATGGGGTTCCATGCAAGCCTTTACTTTGACTTTTATTCCCCTATGCTGATTACACCTAAGTCTTTTTGATTAATGAAACCAGAACATTATTTTAGGACAATCAAAGATTCTGTATCCATTTACCACTGTGCCTGTCACTCACTTCCCCAGCATTTTTGTTCTGTGGGGATTCCTTCTTTATTGTAAACATATTTTATTCAAAATATCTAGATATTTTAGAGCAGAAATTTACTCAGGTTAATATAGCCTTGTATAGTATGTGAAATATTCTCCTCTATTTTCCGTTTTTCAAGATTTCCTTTTCACAGTTAGTCTTGGTTATAGATTGTAAAATAGATAACTTTTCTGTTACTTCTATGCATTTGAAGGAGGAAAGGAGACAGCAGTATATTCCCTATATGACATCTTGAATTAGGGCCTCTAATTAGTACTTTATAATGTAGTTACAATTATATTTTGTTGCAATGCAAAATCAATCATGTCATGCTTGTGTTGAAGATTCTTCAAAGTCTACTTTTTGAGACTATAGAATAAACTCCAGTTTCCAAAATCTTCAAGGCTTTTCAAAATTTGGCACCTTTTGATAAAGGATATTAGTTAAAGCTGTCCTGAAAGTAATGATAATCAAGGGCCTGCCATAATTTTCTCCCTTGAGCTTTGGAAGGGAGTAGTAAGCTAAGCAATTTTGCTGTTCTTGGGGTAGTTGAAAACTTTGGAGATAAAAGGAGATCCTTACATTTTGGAATAAGGAAAGTTCCTGGGGTTCAAATTCAAAGCAGTGGGAATGTCTCCCAGGAAATAAAGCCCATACTCATCTAGCTTATTTGGTGTAGAGAGGACTTTTCCTTACCAGTCAGCTCCTGGGTTCCAGAGCAGGCATATCCTGATCACTTGATGCTGCCTGACTGCTCTCCAACAGACCTGCTGACCTGTGGTAAACAGGAGAAAGGGTGCTTCTGGTTAACCAAGAGTTGTTTCCCATGAAGAGAGGGCATGGTGGGGCTTGAAGGTATTAGGAGCTTCTCCCTTCCATTAGCCACCTCAGGAACCAAGGTTTTGTCACTGAAAGCATAACTATAGGGTTGTCATGTGGCCCAGTCCTGATGCAATGCTTAATCTGCTTTGGCTCAGCTTTATCTCTCTCCTGCCTTCCTCTTCAGCCTCACCTTGGTCATCCTGCTTTCTATTTGCTAATCTTCATTTGGATATCATTTCATATACTAAAGGTGATATACCTGTCACTCTCTGGTAGAAACATATATTTCACCCCAATTTCTTCCCTCATCTGGATCTCTGCCACAGATATTGTACAAGTAGTTTCATTTCATCTTAGTTTTCCCAGGCCCTAGCGTAGGTTGGTTCCTTTTGGAAATTATGCATGCACTTTAACTATGATCAAATTTTAATGAATATACTTATATGACATTTGTATTCCTCTAAGTACTCACACATACACATACCCTAGTCAGTAAACTCTATAAAGACATTGATCATTGTATCTTGTTGACAAGAGTAAGCCTAAAGCCAAAAGCAAGGCCTGGCCTGCCCATAAAATGATTGAATTCAATTTTAACTGATATTCATTTTTCTATATGTGAGTATAATTTTATTATTTATATATTTCCATGCCATCATGTACATATTATACTGGTTCTTATTTTAAGTCCTTTTAGAGTCAATGGTGTATTTCTCTTAGGCATTCCAAAACACCACACCATGACATAATATTGAGATACAGTTTATGATCTAAAATATGTGTTGAATAAAATAGATACACTTAACAAATTAAGTACACAATTTAACATATGAGTGTAATTTTGTGAGTGACTTCTGAAAAGGTATGAATTAGAAACCACATAAAAAAAATAACTCTGAACAATTTATTCTTATGCTCCAGGAAATCATGCAAAATTTACCAAGAATATTATGCTTGTGTAGAATAATGACATACAACATCCTGAGTCACAGATAGTAAAGGAACATCTAAAAGTATAATGTACTATTAATGAAGGAAAATTAAACATGCAATTTAGTTATTCTTTCTGCTGGAAGGAGAAATCAAATATACAGGAAGCATTAGTTTCCATTTATCTCTAAGTTCTAATCTGTATTCACATACATGTATTTGCATTCACAAGTTCAGATTTAATAAGCAGAAATGATTATTTTAGGCTGTAATTGATTATAGAAAGCCTATGAGGATCAGACTCAAAATATAACCCTCACAGTCTTGTAAAGTCTATCAATACACAAATCACTGGGCTTGTGATTTAACACTTCTCTGTCTTCATTAACTTTACTATTGCCCCGGGCAAATCCCGACTTTAGCTACAGCTGCTTATGAGATGCCAACCTTTCCTGACTAAACAAATGTTACCACCACCCTCTTAAGCTGTTTGCCTAAATGAGGATCCAAGATTATGTTTCAATAGGTGAGACTTCTGTTTCATTTCTGTTCTATACTTAAAACAATTTTTTTAAAAAAGATCTTGATATTTCTGCTTACTTTTTATGCCAGTTTTCAGAAGTATAGTAGGTTTGAGGAGAAAATTCACATCTCCTGTTATGAGGGCAAACCATATGACTTCCATTAAATTTGTGATTCTCAAACTTGGCTGCACATTGAAATCAGCTGGGGAGTTTTAAAAGCACTGATGCCTGGGTCACACCCCCAGAGATTCTGAGGTAATTGGTTCGAAGTTCAGCTTCTCCCGCATGGGATTTTTAAAAACTCCCCAAGTGATTCTAATGTGCAGCCAAGGTTGCAAACCACTGTGCTAATTAATAGAATAATAATGAATTGCCTAATCACAGAGAAGACCGCACAGATAGAACTATGGCTATAATTGGGAAACTAGTAATTTTGGGAAATAATATTTTTGAAGGAATGAAAATATAATAAATTTGAGGTTTGTGTAATTGCATGCAGCCTTTATTTCATGGAAGGCCTGATAAATATCCGGCAAATTTTAAACAGGGAACTCACTATTAATTCTGCATTTATTTTCTTATATAAGCATAAAATGAACTCAACAAGATTCATCTATTCATTAATTCAACCAATATGTATTGAGTCCTTAAAATATGTTTCTCATTCTTCATTGTTGGATCATGCTGTAAAATAATTAGAAGGAAACTCATTGTTTCCTTTTCCTTTTTTTTTTCTTTTTTTTGAGATGGAGTCTCGGTCTGTTGCCCAGGCTGGAGTGCAGTGGCATGATCTCGGTTCACCACAACCTCTGCCTCCCCAGTTCAAGAGATTCTCCTGCCTCAGCCTTCTGAGTAGCAGTGATTACAGGTGCCTGTCACCATGCCCAGCTAATTTTTTTGTATTTTTAATAGAGATGGGGTTTCACCATGTTGGTCAGGCTGGTCTTGAACTCCTGACCTTGTGATCTGCCCACCTCAGTCTCCCAAAGTGCTGGGATTACAGATGTGAGCCACCACACCCAGCCTCATTGTTTATTTTGAAGGGGAATACATTCTTAGAAGAGAGAACGTCTTAAATAGGGAGTTTATCATCACTATCCACAAGCAAGACAGGAGAACTGAATGATATTCTTTATGCCAAAGGCACTAAATTAATTCTCAAACGTAAAAATTAAGTGAATAAATAAGATGCTATAAGTAAAAGTTTAGTATGTTGGGAGTGGGTTCTCAATAATTATTCATGTCCCTTTAGCTTCCTCTGAAGCCTGCATAATTATTAAAATAATAACAATTTGAATATGCAACTAAAATATTCTTTCCACTTCAAACTGTTACTTATAATGCTGCCAGATTAAGTTTGCAAAATTACATTTCTGAAAACAATACAGAGGCGTATAGAAAAAAAGTTAAAAAATCTGACTTCGTAAAATTCTCCTTTGCTTCTTCGGAATAATTATTATTTAAAATATGGTATGTAACTCCCAGAATTTTCTTGCACAAATGTAGATTTTTAAATGTGCAGACTAACACGAGCATATATAAACATTTATTTTATTTTCCCATCAACCAAACTAAAGTTGTTTAAAATTTCTAACAAATTAAGAAATGTTTTTGAGATGAATACATTTGCATGCTGATGGGAATGATCCAGTAGAGTGAAATAAATTGATGATACCAGAGAGAAGGAATGTGATAATGCAGAAATTAAGTCTTTGAGATGCAGGGAGAGGGCAGGATCCAGAGGAACTGGGCTTTGATGCAGGAAATTTATTTCATTTACAACACGAGAAGAGGCAGCGCACACGCATGCAGATGCAGATGCAGATGATTTGATGAAATTGTTTGTGAGACATCAGGAAATTACTGGCTTTTTTCTATATAATTTTTTTAAATAAAATTTTAGAGGAAAGACATATATAGGATTTGGAGGAAAGGAACACCATGTGAAATAATATTCTGGCAGAGTGGAAATGTAAATATACCAGGGAAGTGTGAAAATTCTGACCAGCAGAAAGTGCCTTTTAAGCATAGTCATTAATTTAAAGGGCAATATATCTGCAATAATGTGCACTATTCCTCCGTCAGCATTCATCTGCTTAGGAAAAAACTGTTGCGTAGAAAGCTATCTAGTTATAGCCAGGATTGAACTTTGGCCAGTAATGTACAATGAAGGGAGGGAAGGGAAATGGAACTAAAATGAGTAACTAAAATTATGGAGCAAAAGTCCAAGTTAGATATTGAAGGAAGTGTGTGTGTAAAAGGGCTCATATGTAATAATAATAACGAAGTATAGGATAAATCACTGGAGGTCTCAGGGAGGTTGAATAATTATAGGAGATAAAATTCTAGACTGAATATAGACAATAGAATATAGAGAAACTGAATATAGCAAATCTTCATTAGAGTGTAAAATGATTGCAGCAGAAATTGTGGAGTGGCACAATTATTAGTCTCAATAAGGGCATAGGAGTCAGTGGTTGTGGATGATAGAAGAAATGATCAGTGCAGCAGTATGTTCAGGAACTGTGAAGACAAAATAAGGGAGGGACTATTTTTATGAATGTTGAATTATCCAAGTATGATTGCATGTGAAGTGGTAGAAGAGAGTAAGTTAGGTGCTGAACACAATGGTAAATGAGAAGTGCCCTATCTGACTGTTCGATGAAAGTATTAAAAGAAGTATCAATGAAGACTCATCGCATGAATTTCAGAGGATCTGGAGTTTTGAAGGAGGATGAAGATAAAATGTTTAGAAAAAGCAAGGAGAGAAGCAAAAATACTTTTAGAGACCCTAAACTTTCTATATATATTTATAGGCCATATATTCTGAGTTCTGATACTGTTTGTTATATGTTCAAATGACTTTCCCAAGGATATCATTGTCTTTTGAATTTTTATGGCTTTTTCTTTGACAGAAGATTTAATTCTGAGGTAGTAACATCTGTCAATTTTCCTGTTATAGTTTTATATTGTCTTCCCTGCCAAAAGCATACAACTAGTTTTGGGGGTACACAGTATCAGCCCTGTATTCAGATAGAGGACTGGCCTCATTTCATGGCGTTATTCAGTCCTTTGGATTCCTAATCACTGAGGAGTTTAATATTCATCCTTCATCCCTATGTCTTATCTTGAGAAGCCTAGGCCTCAAGACCTTAGCCTCCATCACTACTAAGGGCTCCTGCATAATACTGTATATGTATATGTATATGTATATACAGTAAGTCCTCACTTAACATCATCAGTATGTTCTTGGAAACTGCAACTTTAAGTGAAATGACATACAGCAGATCCTCAACATCGTTTTGTTCAACAATTGTTTCCTTATAATGTTGATGAGAAACAAACAAGTTACTTTTGTTATACACTGTCTTGTTTAAAATCGCAGTTTTGTAGAATGTAGGTTATAAGCATAGCTTCTCTACAACGATAAGTAAAACTTCTCTACAACGATAAGGAAAAACATACCCAATCTTTGTGGATCACAAAATCTCTCTCTAATGAGGTACACTTACTGCTTCCATATGCAGTACAACTGATTAGCCCAATTCCCTGGACCTACCAATACAAAAGTCAACACATTTCATGGACTGTTTTGAGTTACTAAATGATCAATAATCATATATTAACTGTGAGAAAACACTAGTAATTGAACGAAGTCCTATTAAGAAAGGATGAAATGCAACATGTTAACTATGAAACTGGTGAAGATTAAACAAATATTATTACTCCCAGAGGTACAGTTATTGGAAAATGGACCCTCTTGGATGACACTAGTAAGTGATTACATTGGTACAAATGTACTTGAAAGAAATATCCAAAGCTTTTAGAGTGTACAGACTCCCTGACTATTAATAACTTACTCTGGGAAAATTATCACATTTGTGTGCAAAGAGGAAGTTTATGTCTGCGGTATTTAAGATGATAAAAGTTGGAAAAATATTAATAATCAAAGGTAACTGGAAAACTGATGCAATAATATACACCATTAAAACTCAAACTTAGAGAAGAATGCTTAATGACATTGTGAAATAATTATATTATTAAAGGGTGATGGGGGAGAAGAAGGCCACAGAGCAATAAGATACCACTCGGCATAAATGGTACGTGTCTCTGTGTGTGTGTGTGTCTGTGTGTGCGTGTGTGTGTGTGTGTGACTGGCTGGAAGACTATAACACCAAACTTAGTGGTCATTAAGTTCAAGATACTTTTTGGTTAGGGGATAATTGCATTTTCCATATATATATAATATTTACAATGTATTTATTTTTATAATAGATTACAGAAGACTGCTATTATTTAAGTATTAATTAAGTACAAATAAAGTAAAGAGCCTGGTAAAGATCATGCATTACAATTATTTATTATGAACTCTGAAGAAAAAAACTCCAGTTCTTGCTACTTTGTTCTTCCTAAATTACTATATGATCATCATTGCAATTGAATGTAATGTATAACATTATGTAAAAGTCAATTCTTTTTTTCTTTTTTAGACAATCTCACTCTATCACGAAGGGTGGAGTGCACTGGCCCCACCTCGGCTCACAGCAGCCTCCACCTCCTGGGTTCTAGTGATTCTCCTGCTTCAGCCTCCCAAGCAGCTGGGACTACAGGCGTGCGCCATCATGCTGGGCTATTTTTTTTTTTGTATTTTTTAGTAGAAACGGGGTTTCACCATATTGGACAGGGTGGTCTCAAACTCCTGACCTAGTGATCCAACTGCCTCAGCCTCCCAAAAGTCAATTCTTTATTGTACTCATAATATAGATCGTTATGATTCCTGAACTTCCAAATTCTATGTAACATTTCCTCATGGAAGGCTGGGTTTATTAGACCCATCTTCTTCATGTTTTGGCTTTAACGTGTGGAAGAACATTTCAGAAAGAAATTCTTTGCACCTTCTGCTGATTTTCTTTTGATCTTGAATTCTGCCAGGAGAAACCAGAGTAGGGTAAACAATATGATGTCAACATCGAAACCTAGATATTACATGCAGATTTTCCAAAGAATATATTTGAGTTTGTCTCCTCTCAGCTCAGTCTAACATTGTGATTGTGTGTACATGTCTGCTGGTACCCAATCCAAGCCTTTAATTTTGTAAGCTTTGTATTTTCCTTCTCACTGCCTTCTGTAATGTGTAAGATTTTGTATAGACTTGATTTCTGTGTTTAGGTTGTGAAATCTGCCATGAACCATTTGCTATTTCACTCAAGAAGTTCGAAATTTTGCATTTAATTGTGGGAGTTGAAAAGAAACTATTTCGTTTCAGTTTGTTAAAAAGTTATACTTAGGCTGGGCGCGGTGGCTCACGCCTGTAATCCCAGCACTTTGGGAGGTGGAGGTGGGTGGATAACCTGAGGTCAGGAGTTCGAGACCAGTTTGATCAACATGGTGAAAACCTGTGTCTACTAAAAATACAAAAATTAGCTACGGGTGGTGGCATACGCCTGTAATCTCAGCTACTCGGGAGGCTCAGACAGGAGAATCGCTTGAACCTGGGAGGTGGAGGTTGCAGTGAGCCGAGATCACGCCACTGCATTCCAGCCTGGGCGACAGAGCAAGACTACATCTCGGGGAAGTAACTATATATATTTACTTAAAGCCAAAATGAAACAGACCAATAACGTTGATAAGAAAATAAAAGTATCGTTCTGAGTAAATGGATTAAAAATACTTTTGTGCCCTATGATTGCAATTTTTCTAGGGTTTCATCTTTTTAGATTCTACATGTAAGTGAGATAATGACGTATTGTCTTTCTCTGTCTGGTGTCTGGTTTCTTTCACTTAGCATAATGTCCTCAAGTTTATGCATGTTATTACAAATGACAGGATTTCCTTGTTTTTTTTTGTTGTTGTTGTTTTGTTTTTAGGTTGTTGTTGTCGTTCTGTTGCCAGGCTGAAGTGTTGCATTGGCGCCATCTCGGCTCACTGCAACCTCAGCCTCCTGGGTTCAAGCGATTGCCTGTCTCAGCCTCCTGAGTAGCTGGGACTACAGGCGCGCAAGCATTTTCTTTATTTTTTAAAGTTGAACTATACACACACACACACACACATACACACATATGGACATATTCATATGGATTGTATATATCCATATATATATAGAGAGAGAGATTTCTTTATTCATTTGTCTGTTGACAGACACTTAAGTAGTTTCTATATCTTGGCTATTATGAATAATGCTGCCTTGCACATACACAAGTGCAGCTATCGCTTTAAGATACTGATTTCATTTCCACTGAATATATACTCTGAAGAGAAATCATTCCATCATATGGTAGTTCTATTTTCATTTTTGGAGGAAACTTCCATGCTTTTTTCCATAATGTCTCTACTAATTTACATTCTGATCAACAACGTACAGGAGTTCGCTTTTCTTCACATCCTCACCAACACTTATCTTTTGTCTTTTTGATAATAGCCATCCATCCTAACAGGTGGTAGGTATTATCCCATTTTGGTTGTGATTTTCATTTACCTGATGATTAGTGATGTTGAGTATCTTTTCATAAACTTATTGGCTACCTGTATGTCTTCTTTGGAAAAATCTCTATTGAGTCTTTTGCCCATTTTTAAACTACGTTGTTTTTGTGCTATTGAGTTGTATCATTTTCTTATATATTTTAGATATTAACCCTTTATCCAATGTATGGTTTGAAAATATTTTTTCCCTTTCTGTAGGTTGACTTTTTATCTTGATTGTTTCATTTGCTGTGCACAAGCTTTTTATTTTGATCTACTTCCACTTATTTTTGCTTTTGTTGCCTATGCTTTTGGAGGCATATTAAAAAATTTCATTACCTGATTTTGTATTCTGCTACTTCACTGAATTTGTCTATTAGTTTTAACAGTTTTTCATGGCACCTTTAGGATTTTCTACATGTAGGATCAAGTCACCTATAAACAAAGACAAATTTACTTTTTAAATATGTATGTCTTTTATTTATTTTATTTGATTCCTCCTACTACTACTTCTAGTACTATATTTAATGGAAACAGAGATGGTGGGCATTTTTGCCTTTTACTAGATCTTATAGAGAAAGTTTTCAGTTTATTTCGATTGTTTATTAGTTGTAGGCTTTTTACAAATGGCAATTATTGATTATTGGGTTTAGAAAAGTTTCTTCTATACCTATTTCTGTTAGATCTTTCATCACTAATGGATCTTGAAGTTTGTTAAGTGCTCTTTCTGCATCTATGGAGACGATTGTGTGTTTCTTTTTCATTCTGTTAATGTAGTGTATCAAACTGATAGATTTCTGCATGTTAAACTAGTCTTGTATCACAAGAATAAATCCCACTTGGTCATGTTGTACAATCTTTTTGATGTGTTGCTGAGTTCAGTTCACTATTATTTTGTTGAGGACATTTTTCATCTATTTTCATCAGAGATATTGGCCTGTAATTTTATTTTTCTTTTGATGTCTGTGCCTGACTTCTGTATCAGGATGAGTTTTTTATTTTAGGTTGGAGGAGGGAACAATATCTGGTGGGTCTGACTCATGTCATAAAAAATAAAAGACAAGAAGCAGCCTGAAGTATTATTTGGCACCAAAATCGAGGACTCTGTTTTAGTACCACTTCTAAGAGTTTTGAGTGTTCTTGGGGTTTATGCAAAAGAACATTCATGAGTTGTATTAGGTCCTGTCTAAAGGGTCTCTTAGAGAAACTTATATACCCCATTAATTAATAAGCTGAGAATTACCACTAAATGCCTAAGATGTAAAGAAGTGATAATTGTCTCTTCACATATTTTTTCCTTTTCGGGGGAAATGGTGGTGAGAAGACCCTGGAATTGGAGACTGGGAATGAAGGAAGGGAGCTAAAGAATCTATAAAAGCACTTCCTGAAACAATGGGACAGCTCTAAACGCTTACCAACTTCAGACCACAGAGGCATTTCCACAGTACCAATCAAATAAAAAATTTACTACTCTCTTTACTGTTTCACCCTTCCTCTGATCCATATCCCTCCATCTACTCCACTGGGAAGAGGAAATAAACTATAATAAGAAAGGTGGAGAAGGACAGGTAGACACAAAAGTTCAGGAAAGAGAACAGTACATTCTCATTATAGGACTAAGAAAACACTTTATTACATTTTATGCTTTTATTGTGAAGATCTTTCCTTTTTTGGTTACATTTATACTTATGTATTTTATTTGTCACTATTGTAACTGCAATCACTTTCGTAATTGCTTTTTCAGATTGTTTGATGTTGACATAAAGTAATACTACTGAATTTGGTATGTTGATTTTGTATCCTGCAACTTTACTAAATTTATCAATTCTAATATTATTTTTTCTGGAGTCTTTAGGTTTTTCCAAACATAAGATCATATCATCTGAAAACAAGGATAATTTGTTTTCTTCTTTTCCAATTCAGATGCCCTTTATTTCTTTCTCTTGTCTAATGACTCTGATATGACTTCAAGAACTATGTTGAATAACAGTGGTGACAGTGGGCATCCTTGCTCTGTGCCCGATCTTAGAGGAAAGGCTTTCAGTTATTTCCCATTCGGTATGATACTAGATTTGAATCTGATGTATATAGCCTTCGTTGTATTATGTTGCATCTATATCAAGCTTTTTGAAGGTTTTTAACATGAAGGGATATTGAATTTTATCAAATGCTTTGCTAATATTTTGCTGAGAATATTTACATCAATGTTTATCATAGATATTGGCCTGTGATTTTCTTTTTATAATATGCCTTTGTCTGGTTTTGGTAACAGGGCAATACTGACCTCATATTAATAGAATGAGTGGAAGTATTCCCACCTCCTCTATTTTTCAGAATAGTTGGAGTAGGATTGCTGTTATTTCCTTAAATATTTGATAAAATTCAGCCATGAAGCCATTGGGTCCTGGGCTTTTCTTTGCTGGGAGACTTTGTATTATGACTTTGATCTCATTACTTGTTTTTGGTTTGTTTAGGTTTTGGATTTCTTCATGGTTCAATCTTACTAGGTGTCTGTGTCTAGGAATTTATCCATTTATTCTAGGATTTTCAATTTATTGACATATAGCTGCTCATAGTAGCCTCTAATCATGCTTTGAATTTCTGCAGTATTGGTTGTAATGTCTCCTTTTTCATCTCTAATTTTATTTATTTGGGTGTTCTCTCTTTTTTTCTTAGTTTCACTAATGGTTTGTTGGTTTTGTTTATACTTTCAAGAAACCAACTTTTTGTTTCACTAATCTCTGGTATTATTTTTTCATTTCAAATTCATATATTTCTGCTCTGATCTTTATTGTGTCTTTTCTTCTACTAATTTGGGGTTTGGTTGCTTTTGCTTTCCTAGTTCTTTAAGATACATCATTAAGTTGTTTATTTGAAGTTTTTCTATTTTTTTGATGTAGGCTCTCATTCTTATAAACTTTCCTCTTAGTACTGCTTTTTGTCATATCCTATAAATTTTAGTATGTTGTGCTTCCATTACCATTTGTTTCAAGACATTTTAAAATTTTCTTCTAAATTTCCTCATTGACCTACTGGTCATTCCGGAGAATATTGTTTAACTGCCATGTGTTTGTATAGTTTCTAAATTTCCTCTTGTTATTGATTTCTAGTTTATTCTACTGTGGTCAGAGAAGATGCTTGGTATTATTTCAAATTCTTTGAATGTTTTAAGACTTGTGGACTAACATATGGTCTGTCCTTGAGAATGATCCATATGCTGAGAAGAATGTGTATTCTTTAGCCACTGGATGAAATGTTCTGTAAATATTTATTTGGTTCATTTGGTCTATGATGCAGATTAAGTCTGATGCTTCTTTGTTGATTTCCCATCTGGATGATCTAATGCTGAACATGGGATGTTGAAGTCTCCAGCTATTATTGTTTTGGAGTCTGTCTCTCTCTTGAATTCTAATATTTGCTTTACATGTCTGGATGATCTAGTGTTGGCTGCATATATATTTATAACTCTTATATCTTGTTGCTAAATTGACCCCTTTATCATTTATACAATGACCTTCTTTGTCTCTTCTTACTGTTTTTATCTTGAAATCTATTTTGCCTAGTGGAAGTGTCCTTCTCTTTTCTGGTTTCCACCAGAATGGAATATCTTTTCTTTCCTTTTATTTTCAGTCTGTATTTGCCCATGTGACTTCATAGATGAAGAGTTTTTCTTGTAGGCAACAGATTATTGGATCATTTTTAAAAATCCATTCAGCCACTCTGTCTTTTGATTGGAGAGTTTAGTCCATTTACATTCTATGTTATTACATATAAGTAAGGACTTACTCCTGCCATTTTGTTATTTGTTTTCTGGTTGTTTTGCGGTCTTCTTTCTTTTCTTCTTTCCTGTCTTCCTTTTCTCTGGTGGCATGTTTTAATTTCCTGCTTTTTATTTTTGTAAACTGGTAAGTTTTTTGATATGTGGTTACAATGAGGCTTGCAAATAATATCTTAAAACCTATTATTTTAAAGTGATGACAACTTACCACAGATTTCATAATTGAACAAACAATCTAACAAGCTAGGAGAACACTAATGAAAACTTGACACTTTAATTTCATCTCACTGCTTTTAAAGTTTTTGTTTTTATTCATATCTTACAGCACTATGACTTTAAAAATTATTATAATTATTTTTGATAGGTTCATCTTTTAGTCTTTCTACTCAAGATATAAGTAGTTTATACACCACAATTACAGTATTATAATATTCTACATTTTTTCTGTGTACTTACTATTGCCAGTGAATTTCATACCTTGGATGGTTTCTTATAATTCATTAACGCCCTTTTCTTTCATATTGAAGAACTCCCTTTAGCATATTTTGTACAACAGGGCTGGAGTTGATGAAATTCCTCAGCTTTTGTTTGTCTGGAAATGTCTTTATTTCACCTTTATGTTTGATGGACATTTTTGATAGATATCCTAGTCTAGGATAAAAGTTTCTTTCCTTCAGCATTTCAAATATGTTATGCCACTCTCTTGTGGCCTGTAATATTTTCACAGCAAAGTCTTCTGCCAGAGGCATTGGACTTCCATTATGTTATTTGTTTCTTTTCTCTTGCTGCTTTTGGGATCCTTTCTTTATCCTTGTCCTTTGAGAGCTGTATTATTAAATGTCTTGAGTTAGGCTTCTGTGGGTTAAATTTGCTTAATGTTCTATAACCTTCTTGTAGTTGTATATTGATATTGATTCTTTATGTTTGGGAAGTTATTATCCCTCTGAATAAATTTTCTACCCCAATATCCTTTCTACCTCCTCTCTGAGGCCAATAACTCTTATATTTGCCTTTTGGGGGCTATTTTCTAGATCTTGTGGGCTTGTATTTTTTGTTTTTTATTCTCGTTTCTTTTGTTTCCTGTGGGTATTTTTAGATAGCCTGTCTTCATACCCACTAATTGTTTATTCTGCTTTGATCAGTTCTGCTGTTAAGAGACTCTGATGCATTCTTCAGAATGCCAATTGCATTTTTCAGCGTCAGAATTTCTGCTTGATTATTTTTAATTATTTAAATCTGTTTGCTAAATTCATCTGATAAGATTCTGAATTCCTTCTCTGTGTTATCTTGGATTTCATTTAGGATCCTCAAAACAGTATTTTGGAATGTCTGAAAGGTAACACATCTCTGTCTCTCCAGGATTAGTCACTGGTACCTTATTTATTTGGTGAGGTATTGATGGTCTTGATGTTTGTGGATGTCCATTAATGTCTGGGCATTCAATAATACGTATTTTTTTTATGCTTCACTGTCTGGCCTTGTTTGTACCCATCTTGCCTTTGAAGGCTTTCCTGGTATTTAAAAGGACTTACGTGTTGTGATCTAAGTCTTTGGTCACCACAGCCGTATCTGCAGTAAGGGGTACCTGAAGCTCAGTAACACTGTGACTCTTGTCGCCTCTAGTAGCACCACCATGGTGGTCTTGGGTAAGATCCTGGAGAACTTCCTGGATTAACATGCAGAGACTCTTGTTCCCTTTCCTTACTTTTTCCCAAATAAATAGAGTGTTTCACTCTCTTTTTGTGCCGAGCTGCCTGTAGCTGGAAGAGAAGTAGCACAATCACCCCTGTGACCACCACAGCTGCGACTGCACTGAGTCAGACCAAAGCAAGTACAATACTACATCTCACCCAAGGCCTTTGGCAATCACTGCCTGGCTACCACCTATAGTCAGTCATAGTCCAAGGGATCTATAATCAACAGATGGCAAGTCCAGCTAGGGTTGTGTCCTTCCCTTCAGGTCACTGAGTTCCCTCTGGTGCTAAGTGCATAGAGTCAGAGACAGAGCCTAGAGTCAGGAACCTTGGGACTCTACTTGGTGCTGTATTCTACTGTGGCTGAGCTGGCACACAGGCCACAAGATAAAGTCTTTCCCACTCTTCCCTCTCATTTCCTCAAGCAGAGATGTCTTTCCTTGTGGTCACCACAGCCCTAGGCCCATGGTTGTTACTGCCTGGTTACAACTGATACTCACTCAAGACCCAAGGGCTCTTCAGTCAGCTTGTGGTGAATGCTGTCAGGCCTGGGTCTCCTACTTCAGAGCAGTGAGGCTCACCTCTGCTCCAGTGCAGGTCCAGAAATGCTGTCAAGGAGCCAAGGCCTGGAACGGGGAATCCCAAGAGCTGCTAGGTACTCTATCCCACTGTGGCCAAGTTGGTACCCAAGCTCCAAAACAAAGGGCCCTTTTAGTCTTCCCTCTACTTTGCTCAAGCACAAGTCTCTTCCTTGTAGCCACCATAGCTGGGAATGTGCTAGGTCACAACTGACACAGCACATTTCTGAGTTTCACCTAAATCCTGCAATGAGTACTGCTAAGCTAACACTGGATTATTCAGGTACCAGGGGCTCTTTAGTCAGCAGGTGATGAATCCTGCCATGAGTGGCTCCTTCTTTTCAAGGCAGTGGGTTCCCTTCTGGCCCAGAGTGTGTCTAGAAATATCACCTGGGTATTATTGCCTGAAATGGGGGCCTCAGTACTCTGCCTAGTGCCCTATTCTACTGTGGCTGGGCTGGTATCCAAGTTGCACAGTAAAGTTTTCTTTACTCTTCCTTCTTCTCTCCTTAAGTAGACCGATGGAGTCTCCCCCAGAGTTGTGAGCTGTGCTGCCTGGGACTAGGGGAGGGATGACACAATCACTCCCTTGGCTTCCCAAGCTGATGTCTCACTAGGTCACATTCACCCCAAGTCTACTTGCTCTGAGACCAGCACAGAACCAAGGCTTGCCCAGGAATTTCAGTCCTTATGGCCTAGACTGCATTTCAAGTTGATTTAGAACCCCAAGGAACTTTAGCCCATGGTGGCAAGGCTTGAAGGAACTCAGCTTCTGACCACTGAGAGGGACAATTCACCCTGGCTAGGGCTTTAGTATAAGTGTTCCCTCCATGTGCACTGGCTGAGTTCTGTCTGATGTTGCTTTCTGCCATAACAGAGTAGCACTGAGTTCCAATGCAAAGTCCCACAATCACTGCACTCTTCCTCTTCCAAACACAAAGTTTCTCTATCCATTTCACATAGTTGCTGCAGGGAGATGAGGCGGGTGTGGTGTAGGCAATTCAAAACTGTTTTTCCCACCCTCTTTAGTGCTTGTCTTCTTAATACAATTTTAAAACCAGATATTGTAATTGCTCACTTAATTTTTTGTTCTTATAAAGGTGTTTTTGTTTTGTTTTGTTTCTTTGAGACGGAGTCTCCTTCTGTCACCCAGGCTGGAGTACAGTGGTGCGATCTCGGCTCACTGCAACCTCCATCTCCCAGGTTCAAGTGATTCTCCTGCCTCAGCCTCCTGAGTAGCTGGGACTACAGGTGTGCGCCACCACACCTAGCTAATTTTTGTATTTTTAGTAGAGATAAGCTTTTGCTATGTTGGCCAGGCTGCTCTCAAACTCCTGACCTCAGGTGATCCACCCGCCTCGGCCTTCCAAAGTGCTGAGATTACAGGTGTGAGCCACCATGCCCGGCCTGAAGGTGCTTTTTATGTAGATAGTTGTTTAATTTGCTGTTCTAGTGGGGGATGTGATTTGCTGGAAGCTTCTATTCAACCATCTTGCTCTGTCTCCCCTGTCCAAATTTGCTATTTTTGGTCTTTTTGATAACAGCCATTCTAACTAGGGTCAGGGCACAGCAGCAGTGCCTGATAAGGGTATATAGAGTGACTCTGTCAAGGCACTCTCCGCCTTGGGAGGGAATGCAAAGCAGAGACTGGTAAGGGTAGATGCTGAAGCTCTACCAAGGTACTATTTCCTCATGAGATAGCAGGCAACTTTGGCTCAGGCAACAAGGGGCAGGGTAGAGCAGTGACCAGGAAGAATAGATAGAGCAGCAGCTTGACTCAAATAAGTAGAGCCAATGAAAGAGGCTGTGGCTAACCCTGACGGATGGAATGGTGCTGTGGCCCCTTGTTCCTGGAGCAGGAGACAGTCCAGCAGTAGTTTTAGTTCCAAGGTGGCATAGCACAGTAGCTATCCAGGCAACATAGAGCAGGCCACAGATTTGGCTCCTTCTCTGGGGGAGACCACAGCTGCATGGACTCCAGGCAGCTCCCTCAGTTGGGCTTAGTGCCTCTGAGGACTGCAGGGGTCCCCACTGGTGAGGACTGCAGTTGTTCAAGGTGTTGATGTGGGCTGCTGGGGTTCTCTTGAGTACCTTTTCCTTGTAGGGGGGAGTTCCTCCTGGTTGTGAGTTGGTCTTAGCTGGGGAAGGGAGTGGTAAAAGCCAGCTATTCCTCTATACTGCTATTCTGGGTTTCTATGCTCTATAAGATTTCTACTACTACTTTGATGCAATCTGACACTCTAATTATTTTCGTCAAATTTGATTGTTTTTTTCATTGTTTTGGCTGTTTTGTGGGGCAGACAAGTGCTAAGGGCTTCTAGTTGGCCATCTTGCTTATGTCCCCTAGATTATTTCTTCATTTTACAGGAGGATATTCTATCAATTGGGGTATCAAAAAAACAAATGTCATGCTTAGTCGAGAAATATTCAAAGAGAGTCTAATGAAGGTACTATTTGCAAAGGTGTGGGTAGTCTAAAGGGAAGCCATTAGGGATAGTGTAGGAATTCTGGGAGTGTGACAGCAAAGAATTTTACCAATCATAGCTTTTAAGTCATGAGGGAATAAAGTAATCAGAGCACAGAACCCATTGCATACAGAGGACTTCTTCCAAAGGAATCTTCTGACTGTAAAAATGAGGTCTTGAAATTTGATATCTTTACTTTTTTATGACGCATGGCAAAGTTCTACATAAGAATTTAGACATCAAGCTACTTATATGGCTAGAAGAATGTGGCATATCCAAAGACAATGACAGTATTCTTGCTTTTCAATACTCAAGATTAGTGTTTCAATTTCAATTATTTACCTAAGAAATTATTTACCAGATAATTAGAAAGGCTTCTATATAACATGACAATTGTTCCCATGAGATCAACTCCCTGACTGGGAGGATAATAACATGATTTTATAGAAATATCAGTGGTTTGGGATTTAGAAGAAATATATTTTTGTTACGCTCTAGTGGTAAAATTGTATGGCCTTCATTTTTCTCATCTGAAGGGGTTAAGTAAAAGATATATGGATTCACTAAATCTAGAGTCATGAATTTTTAAGAAAACTTTTGTAAGTTTTGGAGGGTTAATATAATAATTTAGGTTCATCCTAGAACATACCCTGGAATAAGGATTTGTATGAAAGTAGTTTATTTGGAACATAATCCTGAAAACACCCGATGCTGAGGAGAGATATGACATAGGTAACTAAAGAAAACCAATAATTGATGTGTTATTGATCAGGTTACTCCTATTGGTAACCAAGGCACAATCCCACGGGGAAACTCTGGGACATTGTGCAGAACGTGCCTCAGATACACCCCACCTGAGGATTAAGGGAACTTAGATATTTAACTCTAAATTCCATTCATTATTAATTGTTGGTTGCTGTTAGGGGTATCAACTCACCAGGTATTATGGTTCGTTCCATAATGGGCAAAGAGGTTGCAGGTTCTTCCAATAGGATGCTTTAGACTTTACTAGAATTATCAGAAACAAGAGAATATGGGCAGAGCATCAGTACATCTGCTGTAGAAGAAAAAATCCAATTAATGTGACCAAAGAATTTAATGCTTCCACGAGTTCCTCATGCTCCTGCAAAGTGTTGCCTTACCACCTAGAGTTCCCTTATCACAGAGCGTATGTCATTTTGTTTTTGCCCATTTAATTTTCTATATTATCCACCAGATGTATGAGGACATACATCACGTCAGTTCAAATCTTCATTTAATGCATCAGAGACTAGCACAATATCTCAGTATAGTGGATGCTTAATACATACTTGCTGAATTAGTTTAGGCAAGAACAAATGAAAGCCTATGGTGTAGGAATGAACTAAACGTTAGGAAGCAGACAGAACCTCTTTTTAGTAATAGTCTATTGGAAACAATTCAAAGGACCCAGACTGTATTTACTTATAGTCAGCCCTCCATATCTGTAGGTTCTGCATCCTCAGCTTCCACATCCGTGGATTCAACCAACTGCAGAATGAAAAAAAAAAATCAGAAAAAAAACAATAAAAATAACAATACAATAATAAAAATGATACAAATAAAAACAATACAACATAACAGCTATTTACATAGCATTTATATTGTGTTAGGTATTACAGATAATCTAAAGATTTAAAGAATAAGGGAGAGTATGAATAGGTCTATTAAAATACATATTTAACTATGACTTTTTATATAAGGAATCTGAGCATCTGTGGATTTTGGTATCTGTCGGTGGTCTTGGGACTAATTCCCCATGGGGGACCACAGTATAGCTTCTTAGCAATTGAATTGGAAAAAGATGTTTTACATTCCATTATGAAATTATCTAGGAATGATAACTAATGATAATTTAAATAGTGAATTTATTTTATATTCAGAGTACAGATGTTTAATATCTTATGTAGAAAAAAGAAAAGGTAGTGTTATATTTGGTGTGATTTTAATAATTATGAATGAAAAAAATCTTACATTTTGTTTAGAAATGTCAATTTCTAATTGTGTAAAATCTCATGATTTTACAAATAATCAGTGTGGATGTCCTTATATGTCACTAGACAAATGGGTCTTACTCTATTGATTATTAAACAAAATCTTGTTAAAAGTGAAATAAATATCAGAAAGTTTTCTAAATTAAAATGAATTTTGGAAGCTTTCCAGCAATCCATGATTATTCTTCCTTTAATTTTGGACACCATGATTACATGACACTGCATTAAGGACTTTCATTAACTGAGGGAAGTTATGCCATTTCAATATTGATCTACTAAAAAAGACATCCATTTATTTCCATGTTACAATGGCAGAAATAAGCCTATTTGATTATGTCAGGGAGCCAAAACTAAAATTAATATCCCCTATCTATGTAAATACCAAATTAGGTCACATTGATATGACTAAAGCACTAAACAAATGATCTCATCAGTAAAATGCTGACAGAGATAACATACCGTCATATTCAGGGCTCTTGGGGGATCCTAATTAATCAGCTTTCCCAGGGGTGACATGTCCCCTTCAGTCCGAATTATGTACAAGATGAGTCTTAGGCACTGTCTGATGCTCAAGTAGTTTATTCTGGCAGTGGTCTTACAAGACAGATAGTGGGAACAGGCTAGTGTCATAAGCCAGGCATAGTTAGGGAGTCAAATGACCAATTATTTGGAAGATTTCCATCTGGGAACCATTCTCAAAGTGTGGGAGAGTTTTCTTCCTTTCTTATACCTGTACTCAGTTCAGGTCAGTTACTAGATATTTCTTTCATAAAGGGAGTTTAGCTATTCTTGTAAAGCTAAGTTTTGTTTTAAGGTTTATGAGAGTTGCAAGTATGCTGAAGTGGTCTCTCTTGGAAACCCCTGGGCCAGGGATGAAAAGCTCCAGGCCAAGTTTCATCATAATGTGAGATGTGTGAGTGGACCTTAGGACTATCATTAATCTTACAGCCAGAAAAATATCTCTTATACTATACTACACATAACATATAGTATCATTATAAGTATTGAATACTAAGAAATAAAAAATCTTTAACAATAGGCTTAACGTTATTATCTGCAATGAAGAATCAATATTAGAAGAATGTTTTCCATTAGTGGTTTGATAATTTTAAAGAAAGGTATGATTAGGAATTAAGTAGTTATCATTATTTAGTACAATTCTAAATATGTAAGAAAGAAACGAAGTCAGTAATAAGAATAAAATGGAAATGTGCTAAATTAGCTAAATACAGAAGTATATGTGGAACTTAATGGCAAGTGAGAAATGAGTGCAGATTGCTAAAAAAAATAAAAAAGTTTACAAAACAACAACAAAAGAAAAACGTGAGTATTAGAAATCAGCATGCACTCTTGTGCTGGGATACAACTCTGAAGGCTATGATAAGGCAAAGGGAGCAGCAGTACTTCTGTTCCAAACTGAATTCTCAATATACATTGATAGAATAGTCCCCTAAGAAGAGCAAACCAGAACACTGGAACTCCCCGGTTAGGATTTCTACCTTTTAGACTGCTAAAGAAGTGTCCAAACTACATATATCTGAAAACTGTGTATAAAAAATGACAAAGAATAATGGAAGTACGACTTTAAATGAGGTTCAGCCATATTTTAAAAATGAAAAGGAGAAGGCTGTATTTAACTTTTCCTTTGACTATCCTCCCACCCCACCCAGGCTTTATCTTCCATTTCCTCTTAGGCATTTAGAATGTATTAGCTATAACTCATGTTCCTTAGGGCCCTCGGTTTTCCCAGGGGTGCTTCAGAGTATGGCTGATAAGATGTAAGGGGATTCAGGATCCAGGAAGTCCCTCCACCCTCAGTTCTGCGGAGACAGCTCCTCTTTTTGTCTGTTTATAGTTTTGTGCAAGGTCTCATTTTTAAAAAAATAACTGCTTTAAAGTTTAAAAACTACTACTACAGCTCTCTTAAAATTCATTCTCAAAAAATATGTTTTCTATTGATCTGTCAAAGTAGTTTTTTAAAAATCACATTAGCACCCCTTATTTCTCTATGTAAAGGGAGGGAAATTTACAAATGATTTTGCTTTTTAAAAGTGCTTCAACACCGGAAAGCAAATATTTGAAGAATTCATTATAAAGAAAGAAGGTTCTTAATTTCAAGGTTAATGTTTTTCCATGGAAATGCTGTGAACCTTGATTGAGACATGCCTAAAACTATTTCTATAGAGTTCCAAGCCTTTATGAGCCTGGCTTTCTTATCTGCAAAATAGAAGTGTTGTTTTTATTTTAGAGTTTCGGGGAAGATTAAATGATATAAAAATCCTAGTGTAAAAGGCACAATCTATGGCCTCAAAACTGTTTTTTGCTGTCAGGAAATCAAACCACAAAGAAAGTTCACAATTTTATCTCAATTTTAATGTCTTCTTTATACCTCTCATTTTTAAAAATAATATATTTAAATAGTAAACTGAAAAAGGTAAAAAAAAATACATGAAGTCTGGAAGAGCAATCAAATAGGAAAAACATACAGTTATATAAAAAATTAGCCTGTTGCAATTACCAAGAATTGCTTTTATGCTCCCTACTATGATGACAATATCCTATCTGAGATGTAAGAACAATGTGCCATAAGCTGGGAGCATCATAATTCTTGCTTGCTGATCAATTCTGACTAATATTTCTTGTTCTTGGAATTTACTTTGACATTCACTTTAGTTTCTCTAGTTCTGACCTTCTTTTGGCCCTTGGCCTTATTTGAACTTTCCTGCTTGGGTCTGATATTTCCTATAACAATATTTTCATACTCCCATTTCTGGGATTTTTCAGTGCTGGTGGTACAGTCCATGCATGAGTGGTCCTACTTGGACCATCCAAAGCCCTAGTTGGGGCTTTGGAAATGTGTCCAGGTCTCTCACCTGGACACTTATAAATGAAAGGTTATCTCAGCTTTTGACTCTTACACTCTCAGGGGATCTGGAAAAATGGAATTAACTTTATTCCGTCCTTCCTACACTCCCCACTTCCTTTTTTCCCTCCCTCCTTTCTTCCCCTCATCCTTTCCTTCTTGTTTGCCTTCCTTCCTGCCTTCTTCCCTTCCTGGCTCCTTTCTTCTTTCCTTCCCTTTTCCTCTTTCTTTCTTTTCTTTCTTTTTCTCTTTCTTTCTTTCCTTCTTTTCTTTCTTCCAGAAAAATAAACTGAGAACTTACTAAATGACATTTTCAAAAGTAGTTGAAATACAATGGAAAAATAAAAATTAGATATGATCCCTGCTTGCACGAAGTATATGTCTAGTGCAGGGACATAAATATTAAACAAATATCCACAAAAATAATTTTAAAATGTCAACTGTGTATGTGCTT
Organism: Cheracebus regulus; assembly: GCA_963574635.1. Classification (NCBI taxonomy): domain Eukaryota; kingdom Metazoa; phylum Chordata; class Mammalia; order Primates; family Pitheciidae; genus Cheracebus; species Cheracebus regulus. Next base: position 5,010 of record CAUYQU010104194.1, on the reverse strand, counting down.
TAAAGAGAGGTAGACAGTGTTGTGAGAGTCTTTAACAGAAATGTTTTACTTTGTGAGGCATCACTGCAAAGTGACACTAAAGTTGATATTAAGAAGATGTGTAGGAGTAACTTCTGTGAAGAGTAAGAGAAATAAAATACTTTGGAAGAAATATGAACAAAGACCTTATGGTGAGCAGGAGCACTGATTGTATCATATATAATAGGTAAGAAACTAAATGTGTGGGACAGAAAATTCAGGAGGCCATTGAGAATCTCGATGAGAAGACTTTTTTTTGCAGTCAAGGAACAAAACTTACATTTTGCTCAAAGACCAGTGCATACAAACATAAGAGTCAAAAGTCATGCAATTTACCCACATAACAAACATCCATATGTACCCTTTGAACATAAAAGTTGGAAGAAAAAAAGGAAAAAGAAAGAAAAATAAGAGTAAGATAAATTTATTTTCAATAGTTATTTTTTAGGATTTGACAGATCTTGCATGAGGTTCAAGGTTTTTGACACCCTCAGTTATAATGACAGCAGAACTAGAAGTTGAAAAATCACACAAAATGAGGGTTAGCTGATGTTTAGTAAAGGAAGTTTATTATCTGCAAAATGTATATTTTTACAAAGCAGGAAACAGGGGCCCAAATAAAGTAAGAACTATACATCAGATTACACTTCTGAGAAACAGCTGAAATCAAACCACCTGTATTCTGCCTAAATAATAAAGTATTCATTCAGAAATAATTAATATTTTCCTACTATGTGGTAGTGACACTTTTAAGTACTGGGACTTCTGTGCGCCTAAAACTCATAGTATTGTGATGAACCCTAAAAATTCAGTATGAACAGTCTATCATATGGGAATTACAGTTTATAATGCACATACACTTATTAAATAGGCACTAAAATGAATGATGCTGTGTTAGGGAAGACTTACTGGAGCAAGTGACATCCACTTTCAGGTGGGGCAATTGAGAAACACAAGCCAGGCAACACAGGTTTAGAATGCCTTGTCAATCACACAGAATAGGATATGAGAAAGGCAAGAGTTCAGAGGAAGTGATAAGTGGGTATTGAAAAATAAGAACAAAGTAATGAAAAGTCAACTTATTAACAAATTTGTTAGCCATGGTAAGGAATTCGGATTGATTTTAAGAGCAATGGAAGTCATTATGGGAGTAATAAGATCAGATTTGCATTTCAGAAGGACCCCTATGGCTGTGTTGGGGGGATGCAAAGTGCAAGGTCAAATCTTCAAAACTTGAGGCAAAAACGTGTTAAGAAACTGCTTAAATTATGCAGCCAAGCAATGTGGGGATCTGTTTTAGGATGGGAGCAGTGAATAGAAAGAGAGTTGAAACCATTCCAAAAATATACAGAAAGTGAAATTGACGTTACTTGATGCGTAAATGTATCAGGGTGGCAGATGAGAAGATAGGAAGAGCCAAGGAAGTGTGAGAATAGCACCAAAGTTTTACCATAAATCTTCCCTAGGAGTATTTTTAAAGATGGTGAGTTAAAATAACTGCGAATTTGATTTTTATTATACTGGTTACCTCTATGCATACATTCCTAAACAATACATTCTTTAATTTTTCCAGTTTTCTGAATTTTATCTAAATGGAATATTCTTCTGTGACTTGCTTCTTTCTCTTAGGATTATATGTTTGACATTCATCTGTGTGATTGTGTTTAGCAGTACTTCATTCAATTTTATGCCTGTCTAGTGTGTTGAATGAATAAACCAAAATTAATTATCTATTACATGGATGATATTCGAGTGTTTCCAGATTTTTCAGTTATGAAAATGCTGAGAACATCATTTTACATGTCTCTTGATACACATGTGTAATAGTTTCTCTAAGATAATCATCCAGGAGTAGAACTCTAGGTTGTATGTATTCCAGGGTTCATATCCATTTATGCTTCACTTAGAATTATACATTCCAGATGTGCCACATCCCTGTCCATGCCTGATATTATCTGACTTTTCTCTTTCTCCTTCTCTTTCACTCTCCCCTTTTTATTCTTTATTTCCTTCCTTTCTTCCTTCCTTCCCTCCTTTCTTTTTTAATCTATTGACTGTTAATGAAGTTAAACATTTTTCACAGATTTTGTGTTCACTTGTATTTCTTAATTGGAATTTTCTGTTCAAAACTTTCTCATTTGTTTTTCTATTGGTTTATATTTTAATTATTTTAAAGTGTTTTTATATTGTGGATACTACTGATTTATCAGTTATATGTGCTGCAATTTTTCCTCATTTGAGACATTATTTTTCACTTTAAAAAATATATCCTAGCCAGTAGTGGAAAATTAAACACTGCATGTTCTCATTCATGTTGAAGCTAAAAAAAGGTTGATATTATAGGAGTAAAAATTAGAACGGACAGTATTAGAGGTTCAGAAGAATCACGGAACGGGGAGATAGAAATTTGTTAAGAAATACAAAATTACAGCTCAATAGGAGGAATAAATTCTAGTGTTCTATACAACTGAAGGATAAATACAATTAATAATAACACATTATATAGTTTCAAATGGGTAGAAGGAGGATACTGAATGCTCCCAATACCAGGAAATAAAAGTTTGAGGGATGGATATGCTAATTACCCTGATCTGATCACTACACATTATATGTATGAAAATGCACCACATAAATATGTACAATTATTCTGTACCATTTAAAAAAGAAAATAAAAATTTTAAGTTGTATCCTGAGACAAAAGGTAATTTTTAATTTTAAAGTAATAAATGTAATCATTTCTTATTATTTTTATGCTTTCTGTGTCTACCTTTAAAAATTCTATCTCTTCCCAGTGGTCATAAAGATAATTTCCTAAGTTGTCTTCTAAAGCTGTATAGATAGAGCTCTCATATTAAAACTACAATTCCCCATGAAAATGTTTGTCTTTGTTATGGTATATGTTCAATCCCATAGCTTTTCCCTGTGGATAATATGTTGTTCTCACTTCCTGTATAGTCTAGGTAATCTCAGTAGGTCCAGATTGACCACATGCTTAACTCCAGGCAGCTCTAAAGCCTGGTACTGACACTTGACTAATGCTGTGGAGTACAGCAACTAGAGAGAAATAATGTCCAGTATAAGTACATGAAGTCTTTCAGAGTATGGCGTAGCCTGTCAGCATTATTTAGTAATAATGATTGGATGTTTATTTGCATTTGGTTTCAGTGACGTAGGCTGGCCGGGTTGATGGTGAAAGTTTATCTAGATTTTCAAGCATACAAGTAGTAGTTTGAGACCTGGAGGTGAAACTGCTCTTCATTCTCTGCACCCTTCAGTACATATGCTTCTTTTGAAGTACTGTATCCTTTACCTCTAAGAAAGTTTGGTAAGTATAACTGATTGTGTACTTTGAGTTATTTCAGTAATTAAAAACTTAAGGCAATCAATATCTAATTAGTACACTCCATTTATTGAGGTCCCTAAGTTCTGATATAAATTAAATTTGCACATATGGTGATTCTCATTCTGAGTTTTTTTTCCTTCCAACATTCTATTGCTGCATGACCATCCTGTTATCCTAATTGACTATTTTATAATAATACTTAATATTTGGTAAAATAACTCAATGCCATGTTCTTCATATGGAGTATCTTAAACATTCTTGGCAGTTTGCTCTCCATATAAATTTGACAGCCAGCCTGGCAAGTTTATTAAAAACAACCACAACAAAAGTACATGAAACTACCTGGTCCCAGTGTTTTCTTTATAGAGACTTTATAAAGTGGCAGACTGAATTTATTGGATTTGAAATCATTCAAATAGACAGAATATTCTTAGGTCTGTTTGAGTAAGTTATATTTTTCTAGTTTAGTCTTTTCTAATTTATTGGCATAAAATTGTTCATAGTATCCTATTATTATGTTTTAGTATCCATAGCATTTGAAAATTTACCCCTGTTAATTCCTAATACTTATTGGCAATCCTCTCTTTTATTGATCACTCTTGGAGAAGTTTTGTCAATTTTATTATTCAGTTAAAATAATTTTCTGTAACAGCTTAATGTTTATATGTTAATACTATTTAATTATTACTCTTAAACTTACTACCTTTTAATGTCTTTATTGATTTGTCTTTTCCATTGAATGTTCAGGACAAATTTAAGACCATCTTCTTTTGTAATATAGAGCATACATTTTGTCTTCATATCACTTTGCTGGGGTAATTTTGATATGCAATACTTTCCTTGGCATCAATTTTAAATGCTAATATTTGTTATTTCCGTTATGATTTTCATTTATACCCAATGTGTTAGAGGGCTATTTCTTGGCTTCCAAATATAGATGTTGCTTTTAAATTTCCAACTTAATTTCCTTATGTAAGAAGGCATAGTCATCATGAAAAAAGTCCTTTGAAGCTTTTTAGACTGGCTTTTCGATTCAGAATATTGTCCATTTTCATTAAATGATCTCTGTGCTTGAAAATAATATGTATTTGCCACTCAATGATTACAACTTTCTTTACACGTGTAACAGATCAAATTTTTTGACAATGTTGTTCAATTTTTATATGTTCTTTACATATGTTTCCTGCTTCATATTTCATTTTCTGAGATATACTTTGAAAATCATTCTGATGTTGATTATTTTGTCCAACTCTCCTTCAAGTTCTGTCGCATTTATTTTTTATTTGTTGGCTTTATTGGTAAACTCTGATATACAATGCATATGAATGAACAATTGAATCATTTTTATTACATGCCAACCCTCTTTACTGCTGATGATACTTGTAACACTTAAAATCTAATTTGCATGATATTGATAACACTACACAATATTTCTTGTAGCTGCTTTTGCCTAGTATGTCATTTTCCATGACTTTTTTTTTTTTTTTTTTCAGAGTGCCTGGTTTTTTTTTTTTTTTTTTTAATTTTTTTATTGCATTCTAGGTTTTGGGGTACATGTGAAGAACATACAATATTGTTGCATAGGTACACACGTGGCAGTGTAATTTGTTGCCTTCCTCCCCTTCACCTATATCTGCCATTTCTCCCCA
>CAUYQU010104193.1:0-60424 GCA_963574635.1 Cheracebus regulus | reverse complement strand
TGACCTTGGCTCACTGCAACCTCCGCCTCCCAGGTTCAAAAGCTTTTTGTGCCTCGGCATCCCGAGTACCTGGGATTACAGGCACCCACCACCACGACTGGCTAATTTTTGTATTTTTAGGGGAAATAGGGTTTCACCATGTTGGCCAGGCTGGTCTCGAACTCCTGGCTTCAAGTGGTCTTCTGGCCTTGGCCTCCCACAGTGCTGGGATTACAGACATAAGCCACCACGCCCAGCCTATTAATTCATGTGAATGCAATATATTTACCATATATGATTTTAAACATATTTGCATGCATTTTTTTAAACTATATTTCCCACTTGATTGAGTGCCCTTCAAGGGCAGTGATTCCATTTCGTTCACTGCTGGACCCCAGATTCCTAGACTAGTGCCCAGGAGAGCAACAAACATAGTTTGTTGGGTGAGCTGAGTGAATAAGAAAATGGCACAATGCTTGGGAAGTGCCTGGAACATACTGGGTAATGGCATTATAATGATATGTTTTTTTAAAGCCCAAATGGAGATTGAGTCTTATATCCATTTCCTATGGCTGCTGTAATAAATTCCCAGAGATTTAGTGGCTTAAAGCAACATAAATTTATTTTTATTTATTTTCTTATTTTTTTTTACAAGGACTGACTGCCAGTGAAAAACAACATAAATTTATTCTCTTGCAGTTGTAGAGATCAGAAATCTAAAATCAAGATGTTGCCAGGACTGGACATGGTGGCTTCTGCCTGTAATCCCAGCCACTAGGGTGGCCGAGGCAGGAGGATTGCTTGAGCCTAGGAGTTCAAGACCAGCCTAGGAAACATAGCAAGATCCTCATTTATTTTTTAGAGACAGGGTCTCACCCCATCAACCAGGCTGGAGTGCTGTGGCATGATCATGGCCCACTGCAACCTTGATCTCCCAGGCTCAGACGATACTCCACTCCCACCTCAGCCTCAGGCATATGCCACCATGCCCAGTTAATATTTTGTATTTTTTTTTTTTTTTTTGGTAGATACACGTAGGGGTTTTGCCATGTTGTCTAGGCTGGTCTTGAACTCTTGGGCTGAAGCAATCTGCTGCCGTACCTCCCAAAGTGCTGGAATTACAGGCATGCACCACTGCATCCAGCTGAGACCCTCATCTCTTAAAAGAATAAAAAAACCTTTAAAACTCAGCTGGGCATAGTGGTGTATGTCTGTAGTCCCAGCTACTCAGGAGGCTGAGGTGGGAGGAGCCCTAGAGCTCTGAAGGTTGAGGCTGCAGTGGGCTGCTATGATAATGCCACTGTACTCCAACCTGGGTGACAGCTCTGTGAGCAAGACCCTGTCTCAAAAAAGAAAAAAAAGGTATCAGCAGGGCCCCATTCTTTCTGGAGGCTCTGAAAGGAGAATTCATTTCTTGGCATTTTCCACGTTTAGCAACTGCCTATATTCTTTGGATTGTGGCCTCTTCCTTCACTCCAATTGCTCACTTCCATTATCACTTCTCCTAATACTGACTCTGACCTTCTCACCTCCCTCCTTATAAGGACCCTTGTGATTACATTAGGACCTCTCAGGCCTCTTCCAGGAAAATCTCCCCTGTCTGAACATCCTTAGTTTAATCACATCTGCAAAACCCTCTTAGCATGTAAGGTAACATAGGCAGGGATTCTAGGGATTTAGGATACGGACATTTTGGGGGCCATTATTCAGCCTATCAGAGCTTTATTACCTCTGAATTTCATTTTGAAATGAATAATTAAGGAGGAATTATAAATTATTTGTTTTAAAAAGTGAACTATTGGCTGGGCATGGTGGCTCATGCCTGTAATCCTAGCACTTTGGGAGGCCGAGGTGGGTGGATCACTTGAGGTTAGGAGTTCAATACCAGCCTGGCCAACATGGTGAAACTCCGTCTCTACTAAAAATACAAAAATTACCTGGGTGTGGTGGTAGGCACTTGTAATCCCAGCCACTTGGGAGTCTAAGGCAGGAGAATCACTTGAACCTGGGAGGTAGAGGTTGCATCGAGCGAACATCAAGCCTCTGCACTCCAGCCTGGGCAACAGAGCAAGATTGCTTCTCAAAAAAAAAAGGAGGTGCGGCGGGGGCCTTCTCTTCCCGGTTCTTCCCAGAGTCGGGAAAAGCTGGGTTGAGAGGGCGAAAAAAAAAATGTTTAAAAAAAAAAAAAGATTATTTGCACCAACACTTCCTGAGGCTGTCCTGGAAGAACCTGTCTTTGCCTGAGTTCTAAAGCAGAAAAACATAGTTTGAATATCAGGTTCACCACTTCCTAGTTACATAACTTGGGGCCAGTGCCTTAACCACTCTGTGCGTCAATTTTCTCACTCATGCAAAGAGAATCACAGGGTGACAAGAATGAATGTACCTAAAGTGGCCCAACCCAGGAACAGGCCTAGGGCAGACCCACAGTACCACTGTCACCAATGCACAGGGGCTGTAGGAGCAGAGAATGGGTGCCTAACCCAGCCATGGGGCAAGGAAGGCTTCCTGGAGGAAGTGATCTTGGAGTATAAGAGGGGGTACATTCACATGTTAATAAATCATGTCCCCCACACACTCACAAAGCACTTTGCATCGTACCTAGCAGACAGCAAATAACTCAATAACTCACTGTTTTTTAGTAGTTGCAAAGTGAGCTGGGACTACAAGGAGGAGGTCAAAGATGATTAAATAATTAGATGATGAAAAATTATGATACCGATGGAAAGGCCTCTACTGCAAGGGAGAAGACTTCAGAGCTGCCTCTCCTGGCTTGTTCCCCTCCTCCACTCCTAGGGCTTCTTGGGACCTGCCCTGACTGAGGCCTGGGAGCTTTCACTTCCCCTTTTCCACCCTACCCCTCTCAGAGGCCACTGCACGGGCCTTTTTTTTTTTTTTGAGACAGTCTCAAAAATGGCACGATCTCAGCTCACTGCAGCCTCTGCCTCCTGGCTGCAAGCGATTCTCCTGTCACAGCCTCCCAGGTAGCTGGCATTACAGGCGTGCGCCATGCCCAGCTAAGCCACAGGCCATTTTCTTTTCTTTCTTTTTTTTTTTGAGACGGAGTCTCACTCTGTTGTCCAGGCTGGAGTGCAGTGGCACAATCTTGGCTCACTGCAACCTCTGCCTCCCGGGTTCAGGTGATCCTCCTGCCACATCCCCCCTAGTAGCTGGGATTCTAGGCACAAGCCACCAAGCTCGGCGAATTTTTGTATTTTTAGTAGAGATGGGGTTTCGCCATGTTGGCCCAGACTGGTCTTGAACTCCTGACCTCAGGTGATCCACCTGCCTCGGGCTCCCAAAGTGCTGGGATTACAGGTGTGAGCCACCACACCCAGCCTATCACAGGCCATTTTCACAAAAGGCTTTAGAATGGCCAAAAGTGTAAAAGACTGGATCAAATAACAACAGGATCAATAAGAGCACCTTGCTGAGCTACACTGAAGTCTGAAGTAAATGGAAGAATCAGTGACACAGTATGGATTCAGTTTTCATTTAAAATGTTGATATTTTGGCCAGGTGTGGTGGCTTATGCCAGTAATGTGGGGGGATTGAGTGGGGCCAGGAGTTTGAAACCGGCCTGGGCAACACAGCAAGACCCAGTTTCTGCCAAAAATAAAAAGTCAGCCAGGTGTGGTGATATACACCTGTAGTCTCAGCTACTTGGGAGGCTGAGGCAGGATGGCTTGAGCCCAAGAGTTCGGGGCCGAGACTGCACCACTGTACCTTGTCCTGGGTGACAGAGTGAGACCCTCTCTCTTAAAAAATCTTTGTAAATATTTTGGCCAGGCGGGGTGGCTCACACCTGTAATCCCAACATTTTGGGAGGCTGAGGCAGGCAGATCACTTGAGGTCAGGAGTTGAGAGCAGCCTGGCCAACAAGGTGAAACCCCGTCTCTACTAAAAATACAAAAATTAGTCAGGTGTGGTGGCAGGGGTCTGTAGTCCCAGCTACTTGGGAAACTGAGGCAGGAAAATTGCTGGAACCGGGGAGGCGGAGATTGTGCCACACTGCACTCCAGCCTGGGTGACAGAGTAAGACTTCGTCTCAAAAAAAAAAAAAAGAAAAGAAAATTGTAAATATTTTATTCATCATGAATCTTACATTAATTTTGATTTTCTAAAATGGTGCATTAAAATATTATTTATCTTAATCATTGAGTTTTGGGGGTACCCTCTTACATCTTGCACCCTCACTCTGGTCGCAGCCTGATTCCTGAGGCTTTTCTTAGGGACCATTCCTGGCTCTATGGTGATGAGACAAGATAGACAAATGGACCCATTATGACAAGGCAGAGTGACACTTGCTGTGTGTTTAGGGGTAGGATGAAGGCTATGAGATCCTGGAAATGACACTACTTAAGGGACAGGGGAAGCTTTTTGGAGGTGATGTCTGGCAAGAGTTAGTTGTGGGGAAGAAGAGGGCTCTCAGCTCTAAGAGGAAGAGAGAAGGGTGGAGACAGCTTCCAAAAAAGCTGGGGTGAGTGAAAAAGCAGGCCGGCCAGAGCAGGGGGATTTAGGATTTGGGGCTATGGACCAAGATCAGACCTAGTAGGAATTTCTTGGTGACGAGTCCATGGCATTTATTTATTTTACCTTATTTTGAGATAGAGTTTCACTTTTGTTGCCCAGGCTGGAGTGCAATGGCAAGATCGGCTCACCGCAACCTCCACCTCCCGGGTTCAAGTGATTCTCCTGCCTCAGTCTCCAGAGTAGCTGGGATTACAAGCATGCGTCACCACACCCAGCTAATTTTTTGTATTTTTGGTAGAGACAGTTACTCCGTGTTGGTCAGGCTGGTCTTGAACTCCTGACCTCAGGTGATGCGCCCACCTCGGCCTCCCCAAATGCTGGATTACAGGCGTGAGCCACCCTGCCTGGTCGACCATGGCATTTATATAGGCAATAGTTCTCAGACCATCCTTCCCACACCAGAAGCATCAGCATTGCCTGGGAATTTGTTAGACAGGCAAATTTTCTAGCCCGACAACAAACTTTGTGAATTGGAAACTCTGGGAGGTAAGGTCTAGCAATCTGTGTTTTCTCCAGGTAAGGTCTAGCAATCTGTGCTTTCTTCAGGGGATTCTCAAACGCTCCAATTTGAAAACGAATGTTAAGAGAGACATAAAAGAAAAGTAAATCAAATGAAGCAACACACATTACAACGTGGAAATGCTTAGCCCCGCTCCCTGAGAGGACACAGGGGTCTCAGAAGCATGGGCCTGCCAGTAAGGAATGTGCTTGGATTTGAGAAATCAAATATGCTCTACTTAACTGAGTTTTGTCCACAATTTTGCCTTATGTTTGACATTTAAGCACCTATGACGGTCTGTCCACCTAGAGCGCGGCTTACGAATGCGGGCACCTTGTGTGGGATACTCTAACATAAGGAGAGGTGTTGCCATCATTATTTCCTTTTCTCTAAGGATGGATGAACAGCTCCTAACAAAACTCCCAAGCAAAACAAAGTATATTCTTCCTCGGCTTTTGTTTTTTATTTTTTGAGGCTGAGTCTCGCTCTGTCACCCAGACTGGAGAGCAGTGGCACGATCTCGGCTCACTGCAACCTCCGCTTCCCGAGTTCAAGTGATTCTCCTGTCTCAGCCCTCTGAGTAGCTGGGATTACAGGCGTGCGCCACCATGCCTGGCTATTTTTTTTTGTATTTTTAGTAGAGATGGGGTTTCAACATAGTCACCTTACTGAAAATTCAGCAAAAAATACTGGGTGTCAGGCCTCCATGTGCAAGCCCGGACCCAGAAAGTCCAAAGTCCTGCCTGCCTCGGCTGATCACCCCCACCCAGCTCCTGTGTTCACCATTATCCCTGATCACCAGTGGAGCTTCCCCCGACATCGACCCACCCTGCCATCTTAGCTGTTATTATGTGAATATGCCTCAGCCCACCTTGCCATCTTAACTGCTCTTCTCTGTGAATATCCCACCACCCCACCCTACCATCTTAACTACTCTTACGCCTTCCCACCCCTGCCATCGTAACTGAACTTACGGTAATGTATACTCCTTGCCCTACCCCTACCACGGTAACTGATCTGACTCCGTAACACCCCTGCTCCCTCCCCAAAAGATTTGCCCCAACCTATAAAACCAACTCCTATCCAACTGCCCTTTGCTAACACCCTTTCGGCCTTAGCCCACCTGCACCCAGGTGAATAAACAGCCATGTTGCTCACACAAAGCCTGTTTGCGGGGTCTCTTCATTCAACGAGAGTGCTTTTAACACTAGGCCAGCCATGGTGGCTTGTGCCTATAATCCTAGCTCTTTGGGAGACAGAAGTAGGAGGACTGCCTGGGCAACATGGTTAAAATTTTTTAAAAGGAGCTGGCATGGTGGTGGGTACCTGGAGTTCCAGCTACTCAGGAGACTGAAGCAGGAGGATGACTTGAGGCTGGGAGATGGAGGCTACAGTGAGCTATGGTTGTGCTGTTGCACTTCAGCCTGGGCAACGGTAGTAAGGCCCTGTCTCAGAAAAAAGAAAGAAAACTAATTTGTGTTGATGTATGAAATGGAGTTAGGTTCTGGCTTTAGATTATTATAAATGGGTTTTTCACCCATTAAATATTTTGTGGGAATAGAGCAATTCTTCTTGGGGAGACTGTCCAGTGCATTGGAAGACATTTAGCATCCATGGGTCCTGCACTCTAAAGGCTAGGGGCTCTCCCCTCCCACCAGCAAGACAACCAAAAACATTCCTATTCCCCCTTCGAAACGCTCGGAAGAAGCTACAGTGCCCCTCACTGAGAACCACCTTTGAGATGAATCCTGCTGAAACCCTGTGAATAACAAGGAAGAGGTCACAGCCCCAGGACAAAGGGAGGGAAGGAGAAGAATCCAGGAGGCTGCGGTGGGTTTCCTGTTGGGCAGTAAGACAGATTTGCTAAACCGTCGGGCAGGCTGGGATCACTGCGTTTGGCAGTACTTGTGCAACATGCAGAGGTTGGGGTGGGGGCCAGGGGATGAGACTTTGGTAAAAGAGAAATTTCCTATTACTAAGTCAACCCAGAACTGCCTTCTTGGCATCTTACTCCATGCTCCTCTCTCCATCCCCATACTGGTCACCTCTCCCCGGGACAACAGCAGCAGCCTCCTCCCTGGTCTCCCTCAGCTCTCTGTCCCATGGTCCCTCCTCCACGCAGCAGGCGGAGCGATCTTTCCAGAGAGGATCGAGACTCCAGCCATTCCTCCCCTCTTCCCTTCCCCGGGCACCGGCCTCCGATTGACAACCTTCTTCCTGTTTCCGGGCACGCTGATGTCCCTCGCCTGGAGAACTGTCTCTCCCTTCTTTCACCTGTTAATCCTGCTCACGCTCAAGCCTCAGACTAAATCTCTTCTGGGAATCCTTCCCTGACCCTCCAAGGAGTTGGCTGTGTCTCAGGACACAGAAAGAATTCATTGAAAAAGATTAGCAAAGTAATTTTTTTGGCTTTTTGGCTGGCGTGGTGGCTCACGCCTGTCATCCAAGCACTTTGGAGGCCAAGGCGGGTGGATCACCTGAGGTCAGAAGTTCAAGATCAGCCTGACCAACATGGTGAAACCCCGTCTTCAAAAAAAAAAAAAAAGAAACAAACAAAAAGAAAAAGATTAGCAAAGTAATTTTTTCAAACGTGCCTAATAACTTGATTAATCTCTGCAAAATCAGGCGAATCTATTTTGCTTACTGTTTTATACTCAACGCCTGGCACTTAGGTGCTCAAGAAATAGTCCATAAACGAATGCATTTCTGCACACTCCTGCAGGAGTTCACGGCGCAGGGGCCAGGACGTCTTTTATTTCTTGGTCGCTGTACAGTCCTGACTGCACGGTCGCCTGGCCTCAGTTTGCCCAGCCGGAGCAGCGGGCGGGGCCCTGGGCTCCGGGCGACGCGCGCGCCCCGGAGTCCCAGGCCAGAGGGCCGGTCGCGCGGGCGGGGGCGCGCGTATCGGGCGCGCGGTGGACGTGACAGACACGCCGAGGCCTCGGTCCGCCCCCGAAGGCCCCCGCGCACGCGCGCCTCCCCGCCCCGCCCGCCCCGCCCGCTCCGCGCACGAGCCCCGGCGCGCGCCGGCGCGGGAGGCGGGAGCTGGGGGCGGGGGCGGGGGCGACGCCGAGGGGGAGGGGCGGGCCCGGCCCGGCTCGGCCCGGCCGCCCGCGCGCGGCTCCTGGAGGCCCCGGGCCCGGCCCGGGCGGTGGCGGCGGTGGTGGTGGCGGCTCTAGCTCAAGACCTTGGTGGCGCCCTAGCATCGTGCCGCAGCCATGGCCCTGGTGACCCTGCAGCGGTCGCCCACGCCCAGCGCCGCCTCCTCCTCGGCCAGCAACAGCGAGGTGAGCCCCGGGCCCGCTGCGCCCGGCCTGGACCGCGGGACGCCGCGCCGAGGCCGCCGGAGTCGGGGCCGCGCGTGCGCAGCGAGGGGGTGGCGGCTACGCGAGCTCCCGGGGGCCCCACTGTAGGAATCGAGCTGGGCAGCTGGGCCGGGGTGACAGTGCGAGGACTGTGTGGGATGTGACCCTTTCTGGGGGAGCTGTGCGGGGACTTTGTGTGCGGTGTGACCCCTATCGGAGAGCGACTTTGCAGGGACGGTGTGCAGTGCTCCTCTGGAAGTGCCTGCAGGGATTGTGTGTGCGCGGTGACCCCCATCAGGGGGTGACCCCCATCTTGGGGTGATCCCTGTTTGGCGGGGACTATGCGTTGTGATCCCTGTCTGAGGGTGACTGTGCAGAGACTGTATGTGCAGGTGTGACCTCGTGAATGGGGACTGATTTCAGGTGTGACCCCTGTGTGGGGGTTGACTCTGTCTGGGGAGGACTGTGCGTGTGGAGGGGACTCCCATTTGTGGGTGACTCTGCAGTGTGACCCGGGTCCAGGAGTGACTGGATGTGCGACTGGGACCCCTGATTGGGTGACTGCGTGAGCCGCTGGTTCTGAGACCTGTGGCCGGGGCAGATCTAGGCCCTTTGCCTGTGTGCCTGGCTTTTCGATGTGAGATGTGACTCTGGTTGTCCTGTCTTCCAGGTGTGCCAGCCTGAGACAGGCATCTGGAAGTGCCCCTACAAACGTGTGAGATTGTTTCCCCACCTGCCGCCTCTGGAGTTCTGGCTGTAGGCGTGCCCGTGTCACTGTGTGACGGTGACTGAGCGTGCTGTGGGTTCTGTGTGCAGCCCGAGTCTGGCTTTTCCTTTCTGTAACATCACTTAGGGCTGTATGTTTATGTACATCTGTCTTTCTGTGTGGCTGTGACCCATTCTGGGTGATTGCATAGGTGCATCTCTGGGCTGCGTGTGCCGGCACTGTGCACGTTTTTGTGGTTCTGTGTGTGGGTGGCCCGGGTCTGTTTGCCTGGCTTCTTCCTCTGGGGTTGATTGAGGGAACTGGTGCCCTCTGAGCCTGCAGGGTTGGCCTGGCTTGTCCTAGGCTTGGGCCTTGGGCCTCTGAGCAGGTCACTTCTCTGCAGCTGCAGGGATGACCCTCTGGTCGTGAAGTCTTGCCCACCATCTCTTGAAGAACCCTTCAAGGCCTCTGGTCTCAACTCTTATCTATAACAAGGCTGAATGTTTGCCTGCAGACCCTTAGCTATGTTTAGAGAAGACTGGAGAGGCGGCTCTGCAGTCTCAGGCCCAGGCCCAGGAAGTTCTGCAGCCGGCATCTGGGCTCTTCAGACCCTTTCTCTGTGGGAGGGAGTGGGGGAAGTTGACTGATAACACGGGGGAGGTTTGTGTGTCTGTGTGAGACGAGAGAATAATATTTGCGTTTGGTTTGACAGCCCCGTCTCCTGGTAGGGTAGCTCTTCAGCCTTGCTTTGCTGGGATTGGCAGGGACGTTTTCAGAGTGCCTGGGAACTTGAACCTTCTCCTTGGAGAGGAGAGGCCACTCATGAGTTATCTACAGACAGAAAATTCTAATAACCCCCCCTCTACATGCTGATTAGAGGCAAAAGAAATTGGCGATCAATGGCCTGCTACTGAGAAGTTGGATTGCAATAGTGCCTTTCCTTCCCACAGCGAGGAGGGGCTGTTTTCTGTTCCCATCTCTGCCGTCTGGCAATTTACAGAGTACTTTTATGCATGTAATCTCAGGTTCTCATCACAAAAACTTACCTGGGGTAAGGGGAGAGATTGTCTTCAGGCTGAGCCTGTCAGCCCAGATTTCTGATTCAAAACCCGATGTTCCTGGAGTGACTTGCAACCCAATCTGTTCTTGTCTTACACATTTTTAAGGGCTTATTGTTTTTTAGTTTCATACCATAAATCGGCCATTGTAAAGTGTACAGTTCAGTGGTTTTTAGTATATTGATGAGATTATGCAACCATCACCACCATCTAATTCCAGAACATTTTCACCCCCACCAAAATAGGAATTCTGTACCCCTTAGCCCTCAGCTGCAGCCTCCCCCTGCCCCATTCTTCCTAACGCTATGCAGCCACTAATCTACTTTCTGTAGCTATGGATTTGCTTATTCTGGACATTTTATATAAATGGAATCACACCCTATGTGGCCTTTTGTGTCTGGCTTCTTTCACTCAGCATCATGTTTTCTTTTTTTTTTTGAAGGACAAGGTTTCACCATTTTGGTCAGGGTGGTCTCGATCTCTTGACCTGGTGATCCGATCGCCTTGGTCTCCTAAAGTGCTGGGATCACAGATGTGAGCCACGGCACCTGACCCAGCATCACGTTTTCAAAGTTCATGCATGTTGTAGCATGTGGGAGTACTTCATTTGTTTTTGTGGCTGTATAATACTCCATTGTATGGATGTGCCATATTTCCTTGGACATTTGCATTGTTTCTACTAGACAGATTTTCTTTTCTTTTTTTTTTGACACGGAGTCTCACTCTATCACCAGGCTGAAGTGCGGTGGCACGATCTTGGCTCAGTGCAACCTCTGCCTCCCGGGTTCAAGCAATTCTCCTACCTCAGCCTCCCAAGTAGCTGGGACTACAGGCGCGCACCACCATGCCCAGCTAATTTTTGTGTTTTCAGTAGAGACAGGGTTTCACCATGTTGGACAGGATGGTCTCGATCTCTTGACCTCATCATCCACACGCCTCAGCTTCCCAAAGTGCTGGAATTACAGGTGTGAGCCATTGCTCCTGGCCTACATTTTCAGTTATTTTATAAAGCATTATTTTTACCAAGTGCCAATGACCTGGTAAACATAAAGTAAAACTCAGGCAGCTTTTATTCTATCGTAGTAAAGCTGCAGCATTTGTGGCTGGGCTTTGAATGGGCTGGGATGTTTCCTGAAGGCAAGGCCCTCGCCCAGATGTGTTGAGCTGAGAAGCAAGGTGTGATGGAGATAGCAGGTGTGCGTGGGGGCAGGAGACCTGGGTGGGCCAGGCTGGCTCTGCCCTGGTCCACCGTCACTTGAGTTGCTTCCTGTCTGTGGGCCCTGGCTCTTCTAAAAGGACTAGATGACCCCTTTCATGTGTTCCATGACATATGTACCTTCCCTGGAATAACTGACCTGACATGGCCTTTCATCCGAGAACCTGGGAGAGTGACCGAGAATTAAATGATTGTGAAGTCCATACCCGCAAGCCACGTCATCACTCATCAAAATGCAGCTTCGTAATGAGTCAGACACTTAGGGCGGTGCTTTCCTGACACAGCCAGGCCTGCTGCTGGCGTGGGAAACGGGGATTGTAGCCTTGAAGCCCTCAGCCCTAAGGCTCTCCTTTCTTTTTTTAATTTTCTTTCTTTTTTTTCCCCCAGTCTTTAATTTTATTACTTATGTCATTTTCCTGTGAATCTTAACTCAGTTCCTTTGTGTGAACAGGCAGCACACAAGAATAGATAAATCAGTAATTTTCAGGAATGGATCGTAACATTGTTATTTCTGAGAAACATTCAAGGTGACTAATTTTCATGGGAAGATCTCCAGGCACATTTTGGAGTGGACCAGAGTTTCTCAACCCACTGTTGATACTTGGGACTAGAACATTCTCTCTTGTGGGGGGACCGTGCTGTGCATTGTGGGATGTGTAGTACATGTGGGATCCTGTCCTCTACCCACTAGATGCCAGTAGTAACCTCCAGAAAAATGCCTCCAGACATCGCCCACTGTCTCTTCTTGAGAGAACTTGCTCCCAGTTGAGAACCACTGGGTTAGACCCAACATTCTCTCCTCAGTTTGTTGCTATTGTGACTTGTTTTTTGATCAGTGAAGCCTTCCCTGGTCTTTCTAATTCTCCTTCAGTGTGGGGTAGGTGCCTCTGCAAAATCTTGTATGTGCATCATCTTAATAGGATGTAGGGACTCTCTGGCCCTCTGGTGTACACATTCTTTTTTTTTTTGAGACTGAGTCTTGCTCTGTCACCCAGGCTGGAGTGCAGTGGTGTGATCTCGGCTCACTGCAACCTCCGCCTTCTGGGTTCAAGTGATTCTCCTGCCTCAGCCTCCCAGGTAGCTGGGATTACAGATATGCGCCACTATGCCTGGCTAATTTTTGTATTTTTAGTAGAGTCGGGGTGTCACTGTGTTGGCCAGGCTGGTCTTGAACTCCTGACCTCATGATCTACCTGCCTTGGCCTCCTAAAGTGCTGGGATTACAGGCGTGTGCCACTGCACCTGGCTTTTTTTTTTTTTTTTTTTTTTTTTTTTAAGACAGAGTCTTGCTCTGTTGCCCAGGCTGGAGCGCAGTGCTGCGATCTTGGCTCACTGCAACCTCCGCCTCCTGGGTTTAAGTGATTCACCTGCCTCAGCCTCCCAGGTAGCTGAGATTACCGGTACGTGCCACCATGCCTGTCTAATTTTTGTACTTTTAGTAGAGACGGGGTGTCACCGTCTTGGCCAGGCTGGTCTCCTGACCTCAGATGATCCATCTGCCTTGGCCTCCCGCAGTGTTGGGATTACAATCGCACCGGCTGGTGTAGTCATTCCTGGTTGAAGTTGCCACCTCCTGGTGGGTTTCCCTTGCTGCCCAGGCCCCGCCCTACATTACCTCTGGACCGCTCTTCCTTCGCTTCGGCTTCTGCCTCATTTCTGTCCTCAATCAGCCCTGCATCTCTCCCAGCCATCACAGCTTTCCAGGTTTCTCTTTCCCATTCAATGGGCGCCTCTGTGCACCATAAAAAGCATGCCAAGTCCCAGCGGTGCCGACTTGTTTGGGGTGTGTGTGTGTGTTTCCTTCTCATTTCATTTTGCTCTTTGAAAGAAAAAAAAATAAGTCATAGGTACTTCTGGAGCCCAACCTCTTGGCCTTTTAGCTTTTGGAAAATATTAAATATCTCTTTCTTGCATTTATATAAATAAACCGATAGCCTAGAACATTTTGTATTAAACATTTAAGTCTTTTCGAGAACCACCAAGAGCTTTCAAGACCTACACACAGACAGCCCGATTCCTGGCCACCTTTCACTGTGCAAGGCTTGCCTGGGATGGTTTTTTGAAAATGGTGTTCATCACTCAGCTGTGATTGCCTGGCTCGACAGAGGAAGTGGATTCTCTTTAAACACGGCCCCCTCCCCTTAAAAGAGAAAAACAGGATAAGATCCAGAACAACCCCGGAAAGTTGAGGGCCGAGGGCTAAAAGACTGTGCTGGGTAACAACATCAGATAGGAAATGCTCAGCTAACAGGACTCCATCCCCTGGACTGTGGCAGGAATGTGGGTCAACATTGGGAAACCTGAAAATTCCCCCACGGAAATGACTCCAAGGGACAGACCGAGATTGGTGAGGAAAGGGCACGGCTGTTTAGAAGTAGCCAGGTTTCCTGGATATCTTTATCTTTTTCCAACACTGGGTTGGAAAATGTGAGACTGCTGCCCGAGGCGTGTTGTCAGTGGTGCCTGTGTTGTGATATTCTCTTTCTTTCTCTGTAGTTGGAGGCTGGGAGCGATGAAGATCGAAAGTTAAACCTCAGGTAAGCAGACTTTCCATTTTTGTTCCTAAGTCTTTCTCCCAAGCAGGTAAGGAATGCTCTTGTTCCTCTCCAAAGGGAAAACCTACAAAAAGAATATGCCAATTTTTCAGTGCCTTAGCAATTAATACCTAAAGCACATCTAAAACTGTAATGCTTTAAAATCCATACATATGTCTAGCCGCTTTAATAATATTATATAACACTTGGAAAAGAAAGAAAATAATTGCCATTATTCTGCCACCCTTACATTACCATTTGGGGCTTTTTTTTTTTTTTTTGTAACTTACTATTTTTTAATAGAGGCAGGGTCTCGGACTCCTGGCCTCAAGTGATCTTCCTGCTTGGTCTCCCAAAGTACTGGGATTACAGTCATGAGCTACTGCGCCCTGCCTGACTTGAACATTTTTATGTATTTTCTTGCAGACTATTCTTCTGCTTAAAAAAAAAAAAAAACCTAATAATCATGAAACTAATAATCATGACACTCTGCCCACACTTTTTCATCCTGCTTTTGGTAAGGTGTTCCTTTTGCCATAAGCACTTTGCTGATTTGAAACAGATACTCAACCCCCTAAATTTATCAATTCATGGTGCTTTAACTGTGCTTATGAGAAATCTTTAGCTCTGCTCATTTAAAAGATTCCAAGATGTAGTCCTCAGCTGATGTATTCATTAATGGACACCAAAAACATTTTTGTTTTTTCTTTGCCAAAAATTAAGTCCTGCCTTTGTTTGGGTGTTTATAGATGATTCAGCCCTTTTTTTATCTTCGTATAATATATTCCTTCACACCAAGGAGCCAGTCTTAAACTCTGACCTCAGAGTTTAAAAAAAGTAAACAAACTTTCAGGGATATTGTTCTTTAAAAAAAAAGTCTGTTTTATTTCATGAGGGGAAGGAAAATTAATTGGAAGAGGAAATGTGTGTTCAGAAATTGGGGTCAACTATTCATTACTGAGAGCAGGGTGTTCTGGTCAAACTCTGATGCAGAAGTGGTAGAAATATGATCAGCTTTTCTTTGACGTTTCTGTGTGTTTGAGTGAAGGAAGGAGAAATACTTTGATTGTGGCACACATGATTTCTAAAGATAATGTGGGTAGGGAAACACTAGCCTGCAAGAATCAAAGAGATAAGATGTCTTATTTCTGCTGCTGGGTCTTCACTTTTAATGTTATGCTCAAGACACAGGACACATTTGCTCTGTCACTGGGGTTTTTGGTTGGTCAGGTCAGGGCCCACCTCAGGGTTCCCAGACTGGAAGCAGCTGGACTCCCAAGTGGGGGCAGTCATGGGCCGAGTTGCAGATCAGGCTGTCTGGGTGGAAGCAGGGAGAGGCGGAGTGGAAGTCTGGGGACTGGCTGTCAAGGAGGAACTGAAAGAGGGGCTTGCCTGCCTTTTCAGAGCAGCTCCTGAGGTACCCAGCTCCCTTCTCCCCAGATCCCTGCCCCCAGGTTCCCTTCCCCCTGTCCCCTCTCCATCTCCCCTCACCTACTTCCCTCCCCCAGCTTCCCTCCCTAGATCCACCTCCCCAAGCTCCCATCCTCCAAACCCCCTCCCTAGATCCACTCCCCAAGTTCCCCTCCCCCCAATCTCCTCCCCATCTTCCCTCCCCACTCCCCTCCCCCTAGTTTACCTCCCTAGATCCACCTCCCCAAGCTCCCATCCCCCCAAACCCTCTCCCTAGATCCGCTCCCCAGGCTCCCCTCCTCCAGATCCCCTCCCCAACCTCCCTTACTCCAAATCCCCTCCCTAGATCCCCTTCCCCGTCTCCCCTCTCTAAGTCCCCTCCCTGAGCTCCCCTCCCCATAGCTCCCCACTAAGTCCCCTCTCTCAAGTTTCCCTCCCCAAGCTCGCCTCCCCTAGATTTCCTCCCTAGATCCCCTTCGAAAGCTCCTCTCCCCATCTCTCTTACCCATCTGCCCTCCCCCGCTCCCCTCCCAAAGCTCCCCTCTCCCAATTTCCTCCTTAGCTCCCCTTCCAAACTCCCCACCCTCAGGTCCCCTCCTTGAGCTCCCCTCCTCAAGCTCTTTTCCCCCAGCTCCCTCCTAGAGCTCCCCTCCCCTGCGTCCTCCTCCCCCAGTTCCTCCTGGAGCTCCTCTCTCCAGCTCCCCTCCCCCAGCTCCTTCCTGGAGTTCCCTCCCCAGATCCCCTCCCCCAGCTCCCTCCTGGAGCTCCCCTCCCCCATGCCTCCTCCCCTGGTTCCTCTCCAGCCCTTTCTTGGGGTTGGAATCTCTTCCATCCCTTGACCCCATCCCTCTCTGCCAGGGCTGTTATTCGTGAGAGAGCACTGAGTTCTGTCACTTATACTATCTTTGGGACAAAGAGCTATTTTCATTTTTTAATTACCTTTAATAGCTTATAACATTAGTGTTTTCAGTTAATATGAACTTATAAATGGCAGTGACATGACAATGTGTATGTGGACCTTTCTCACTGGTATTTAACCTTTTTTTTAAATTAAAACATTTTAGTTTTATTTTTTAGAGACAGGGTCTTAACTTTGTTGTCCAGGCCAGAGTGAAGTGGTATGATCGTAGCTCACTGCAGCCTTGAACTCCTGGGGCCAAGCTATCTTCCCACCTCAGCCTCCCAAGTAGCTGGGACTACAGGTATGCGCCACCACACCTGGCTTATTTTTTATAATGTTTTTTGAAGAGATGAGGTCTCACTGTGTTGTTGAGGCTGGTCTCAAATTCCTGGGCTCAAGTGATCTTCCCACATCAGCCTCCCAAAGTGCTGGGATTACAGGTGTGATGACAGCCACTGCACCTGGCCCTTTTCTCGATAATAAAAGTCCCTTTCTCTGCCTAGCTGGGAGCTGCAGGGGACCTTACAAAGGGATGGGAAATACA
Source organism: Cheracebus regulus (assembly GCA_963574635.1). Classification (NCBI taxonomy): domain Eukaryota; kingdom Metazoa; phylum Chordata; class Mammalia; order Primates; family Pitheciidae; genus Cheracebus; species Cheracebus regulus. The sequence continues at coordinate 43,739 of CAUYQU010104193.1, read as the reverse complement.
GCTTTGGCAGCTTTCCATATTGAATCCTCAAAACAGCCCTAGGAGGGAGATTTTCCCAGTTGGTGATTGAGGCCCAAGATTGGAATTGGGAAATACTGTATTTGAAGCGAGACCTTCAACGCCAAGTTGACCCTACTGTGCTGCATTTCTGGAGACCGGGTTCATAGTGTGGTTGAATTAGCTGTCTCAGACATATAGGTGAGGGAGCTTGCCTAAGGCCACCGGTGTGAATTAGCAGCAGCGCCAGGGCCAGCATCAAGGACTCACTCCAGCTGGTGGTGGGTGCCTCCTAGGATGTTGGATCATTGTGGCCACAACCAAGAGTCCTTCTGTGCCACTCTTAGCAGGTCCCCTATATCATCGTGACCACTGGGAGACCCTGGGCTGGCATTGGAGACCTGTGTTCTCATTCAGGGTGGGATGCTGGACTCTGGGCTTGTCCCCCCTTTTAGGCCCCTCTTCAACCACCTTGACATCGCACTCCCCTTTTGAGGCACAGGACATCATCCTGCCTCCTGACCTTCCTTGCTACACAAGAAAAGTTGCTGTGTCCTGGTTTAAGCTTTGACTGAAACTCATTCACATCCATGTGGTAATTTGCATTTTCAGGCCTTTTCTCTCTGAGTCTCTCCTAGAGAAGAAAATTATGGAATAGTTTGTTGCTTTTTGTTTGTTTGGGGTCAGGAGAGTTAGAGATTTCTCTTTGTTTCCAGTGGATCCTGAAGGCGAACTGCCATTACCTCTTTTCTAAGAAAAACTGGAGGTAGCAGGATATTTCTCTCTCTTTTCTCCCCTTCACCTAGACTTAACTAATAGTTTCATCTTTTGGGTCATCCAAAAAGTCAGCTCTGATTCTTCCATATTCAATAAATTGCAGGGTCACATGGATTGGATTTTCCCAGTCATCTGCCTTCTTTTTCCCAGGTTCCCTGGTGACACCTCTTAAGTCCTCACACCTCCTCTGTCCCGTCACAGAGGGACACCTCTGGACCCATCCCTTCTACCTTGGCATATCACCCCCTTGCCCCTCGAGGCTTCTTCCTGCTAGTCCTCGAAGTCTTCCTGTGTTCCAGTGTCACCAGCATTGCTGGCCTGTCCGCCCTCTACTCTCACATGTGCCTCTGCCAGTCCATGGACCTACTCCCTGCTCCCCAACCACACACGTTCCTTAGGCCGATTCCTTTTCACCTGGCCACAGTACTCATGGCCGGTGAAAAGTACTCCCACCCCAGATGTTTGTGACTTCCCTCTCTTCAGAGAAAGCAGGAGGCCCCGGTGTCCCTCTCTGTGACAGGTGCCACACCCATCTTACGCTGCAGGTCTGTGTGTCTTTGTCACATCCCTTAGTGACAGGGCTTCATTTCTCTGCCTTCATGTAGCATTTAAACAGTTTAAATGGCCGGGCACCGTGGCTCATGCCTCTAATCCCAGCATTTTGGAAGGCCAGGGCAGGTGGATCACTGAAGCTCAGGAGTTCAAGACCAGCCTGGCCAACATGGTAAAATCCCCCTCTACTAAAAAAACAAAAATTAGCCAGGCGTGGTGGTGCGTACCTGTAATCTCAGCTACTTAGGAGGCTGAGGCAGGAGAATTGCTTGAACCCAGGAGGTTACAGTGAGCTAAGATCATGCCACTGCACTCCAGCCTGGACAACAGAGCAAGACTCTGTCTCAAAATAAGTAAAGAAATAAAATAAATAAAAATAAACAGTTTAAATGGATGAACTTTTGACCCTGCAGTCAATTCCAGACATGTAGGAGAAATAGCAAGGTGTAGGGGGAAGGCAGTGGGGTTCCGAGTCAGGCAGACCTATCTGGCTCCTGTGCCAGTTACCAAACCTAACTCCTGGCTGAGTTACCTCTGTGCATTCCTACACCTCTGAGGGTGTCAGTTGTTCCACCTGTAAAACAGGGATGACACTGCGACCTTTCAGGGTTGTGGAGTAGTTTGATATTCCTCGCCCAGGCCAGGTGCAGTGACTCACACCTGTAGTCCCAACACTTTGGGAGGCCAAGGTGAGTGGATCACTTGAACCCAGGAGTTCAAGACCAGCCTATGTAATATGGCAAAAAACTCAATAAAAAATAGAAAAATTAGCTGGGCATGGTGGCACACGTCTGTAGTCCCAGCTACTCAAGAGGCTGAGGTAGGAGGATCACTTGAACCCAGGAGGTTGAGGCTACAGTGAGCTAAGATTGTGCCACTGCACTCCATCCTGGGTGACAGAGCGAGACCTTGTCTCAAAAGAAAAGTTCCTTGCCCAGAATCAGGTCCACAGTGGGCTTGGTTGCTACGCTCGGTCTTCACTAGGTATTGCTCACGTGTAGTGTTAGTTCACGCCCCAGGAGAATTAGAAGGGCTGACTCCCTGCAGATGCTGGGGCCAGGCCTGAGAGGACGCCCACCACAGATGCTCTTTGACTGGGAATAGCCTGCCTCCTTTACCCAGCTACATTCCTGTAAGATGCAAATAACAATACAGACTTGGAGGAAGCAATGTTGTGATTCAGTTTTTCTGAAGGCCTTCTGCGAAGTGTCTGAGGAACTGATCATCTCACGCCCGGCACTCAGGTGATTGCAGCAGAGCAGTATATATCCAGTTCCCTTGCTCTCCCCTGCCTCCCTCATGTGCAGGCTGCTGCTGGCCTCTCGAAGTCTCTCCTTGGAAGCTGTGCCGTTCAGACTGTGGGAATTGGTGAGCAGATGGCCCTGCTGGCAGCAGCTCCTGGCTCCCTTGCCATCCTGGGAGCCAGCTCAGTCTGGCATGAGACATAAGTAGTTGTGGGCCAGGCAGGACACTGGGGAGATAATATTGTCCCCAGGGTGTGGATCAGGAGTGAAGTGTTTTTTTTTTTTCTTCCAGTCCAGCGTTTCCAAGTCAAGTGTGGGAACATAATCGTTAGAATGATTATAATTTCGTTATTTGTGATTGCCTGCCCTAGCAAAGGTTTGGGCCAGAGCGGCAGGATTTTGTCTCTTCTGTGTTACTTGGTTTCAGTGGTAAACTGTGAACTCCCTGACTCCTCTGCCTTTCTCTCCGCACTCCTTTTCCCTTTTGGTCTCCACCTGGAAGTCCCCCAGGGAGCCCATTCTCCTTGCAGCCTTCTGAAGTGTGGTTTGCCTTCTCAGGCTCCCTACAGTGTCACAGTGGGTGGGGTTGGCATGCCATTGCCCTGCAGACCATATGTCCCCTCTTCAGTGAGCACCCTTACTTTTGCAGCTGTCCACCCTCTGGGGTTCCTCCCTGCCCTTGGAGCTCCATCTTAGCCTGGGCTTTGTTGTCTTTGTTGCCAGTCTGCCCAGTTAAAGTCCTGCCAAGAGGTGTCATACAGCCACTGTGTCCAAGTTCCGTGTTCGTGCTGAAGATGGACGTCCACATAGGTTACTGTATCAGTCATCTCTTGGTGCATAACAAGTTACCACTAACCTAACCGTTAAACGATGCATGTTTATTTTATTTTATCTTTTATTTTATCTTTTAATTTTTTTCTTTTTTATTTGAGATGGAGTTTTGCTCTTGTTGCCCAGGCTGGAGTGCAATGGCGTAATCTTGGGTCACCGCAACCTGCGCCACTCGGGTTCAAGCGATTCTCCTGCCTCAGCCTCCCAGGTTGCTGGGACTACGGGCGTGCACCATCACACCTGGCTAATTTTGTGTTTTTAGTAGAGATGAGGTTTCTCCATGTTGATCAGGTGGGCTCAAACTCCTGAACTCAGGTGATCCGCCCGCCTCGGTCTCCCAAAGTGCTGGGATTACAGGCGTGAACCACCACACCCGGCTTGTGTTTATTATCTCACAGTTTCCGGGAGTCAGGGATCTGGACACAGTATCGCTGAGTTCTCTGTTCAGGATCTCATAGGCTTGCTGGTCAGGGCTGGGGTCTCATCTGAACCCCAGGGTCCTCTTTTAAGCTCACATGGTTCTTTGCTGAATTCATGTTCTTTTTTTTTGAGATGGAGTCTTGCTCTGTCACCCAGGCTGGAGTGCAGTGGTGTGATCTCAGCTCACTGCAACCTCTGCCTCCCGGGTTCAAGCAGTTCTCTTGTCTCAGCCTCCCAAGTAGCTGGGATTACAGGTGCACACCACTATGTCCAGCAAATTTTTGTATTTTTAGTAGAGATGAGGTTTTACTGTATTGGTCAGGCTGGTCTCAAACTCCTGACTTCAGGTGATCCACCTGCTTCAGCCTCCCAAAGTTCTGGGATTACAGGCGTAAGCCACGGTGCCCGGCCTGAATTCATTTTCTTGCAGCTGTAGAATTCATGGTACTTGCTGTTTCAAGGAGAGTCTGCTGCTGTAGGGTCTTATAACAGATTGTAATCACAGGAATGATTATCTCATCACCATTAATGTACAGTGCAGCCTAATTAAGGGAACAACTCTCCCATCTTGTTCTCTGGTCCTGCCCACATGCAAAGAGAGAGGCTCACCTGTGTGCATGCACCAGGCAGAATTCTGCCCACCAGTCAGTTTGTGAGTTCTAGGGATGCCCCCAGTCTAATACAGAGAAAAAACATGTAAACAAGTAGGTTTCCATTCAGTGTTACAGATGTGCCTAGTTATGGGATGGTAAAGGGTGCCTGGTGTTAACGGAAAGAGTCCAGGAATACGGAGAGTGAGCCTTACAGAGTTTGACACCACACTGGAGAATGCTGGTCCCCTCCACTCAGCACTCACATGCTTGTTCATGCTCTGGGGCTTGGTGTCTCTTGGATTTACCCCACCTTTAATATGTTGACCTTAAAAATAACCACCCCTGTTGATTCTTAGATATATTTTTTCCCACAGCTTTGGACTTAGGGAGGGATGGGCACAGGTTTGGCTCCTATATCTGTCCTTCGTCATGTCACTAGACTATTATATGATCTTGAGCAGGCCTTAGTTTCAAATGGGCAATGTAGTATACAGCTTATAGGGTGGCTGTCAGAATTCAATGTGCTCATGACATGAACCTCTTCTCCCATAGTAGACTCAACAAGTGCCCTGCCCATACTTCCTTCATGGTAATAGCTTCTCTTGGAAATGATTCGTGAGTCTTCCTTTTTCTTCTCGCAGGCGTTTTCTCTCCTTAGTGTTTCCTTGGTATTTGGTACTTGCTTTATAGTATATGTGCTTAAGTACGTAAATGTTTCCTGCAGTGCGGGGCTGGCTGCATAATTAGTGGAGCCCAGTGCAAAATAAATGTGTTAGAGCGCCTTGTTAAAACATTAAAGAGGCTGGGAACGGTGGCTCGTACCTGTAATCCTAGCACTTTGGGAGGTCAAGGCGGGTGGATCACCTGAGGTCAGGAGTTTGAGACCAGTCTGGACAACATGGTGAAATCCCGTCTCTACTAAAAATACAAAAATTAGCTGAGTGTGGTGGCACACTCCTGTAATCCCAGTTACTTGGGAGGCTGAGGCAGGAGAATCACTGGATCCCAGGAGTGGAGGTTGCCGTGAGCTGAGATTGCACCATTGAACTCCAGCCTGGGTGACAGAGTGAGATTCTGTCTCAAAAAACAAACAAACAATAATAACAAACATTATTACGAATTTCAAGATGGTACAAGCAGAGTATTAAACTAAGTACAGGGCCTTTCTGAGCACGTATGAAGAAGCTGGCCCTGCCCACTAGACCGGGAGCCACTCTAGGGACAGGGCCTGTTTGGCCTCCCGCCTCACAGCGCCGAGTGTGCACTGGATGGGTCCTAGAGGTCTTGTAAATTGAGTATGTTTCCTGTTGAGCGACTCAAAGTGGTCTTGGATGTTCCGGAAACAAAGGACAGAGAGATTTCTTCCCACCATTGCCTCCATTGCAGTTGAGTGATATCGGTGCTTTTAGGTCAGTCTCAGTGCCCCTCTGTCCTCATTTGTCTGCTTGTGAGCTGCTCATTCAACAAATACTTATTGAGCTCCTACTGTGTACCAACCCCTGTTTTAGAGGCTGGGAATATAGCAGTGAACAAAATAAAAATCCCTGCTCTGGAGGCTGACATTCTGTTGAGGGAGACAAGACAGTAAGTAAAATAAACAAGTACAATAGTAGTGTGTTGGTAAATGCCCAGGTGAAAAAATCAAGCAGAGGTGGAGGAAACAGAAGGGAACAGCTGAATCATACTCCACTTTGTGAGTGGCCTCGTGTGCATTATTTCATTTAATCTTTTCGAAAACCCTGTAAGGACATTTAATTCTCATTCTCTGAATGAGAAGACTAAGCCCCAGAGATGTCAGTGAACTGATTTTATTTAGTAGCAAACAGTAGAGCTGAGACCCTCATACTCCATGTCTCGTTGACTCCAAAGCCTGTGCTCTTCACACCAAAATTCAAGCGCCATCTCTCCTTTTCCTCCTCCCTATGTGTCAGAACCCCCACAATGGGAGGCAGAATGGTGTTTATCGGAAGAACCAGGCTTTGCAGTCCATTCTCCCCGCTTGAGCCATTAGCGGTACCACTATGCACTTGGGCAGGTCCCGTTGCCTCCCTGAGCTCTACTTAAAGCAAGGATTGTCACAGATCCCCTTTGTGTGCTGTAGCCCGGAGAGCATCTGGGTGGTAGTGAGGCCAGCTTCTGTGGGGTGTAGGCTCTGGGCTTGGAGCTCTCTGCACTTGCTGTTATCTTGTCATAAGCCTGCAATGTGGGGACTCTCCTCATTTTAGGAAACCAGTTCCATGAGGCTGGTGGGAGGCCTGAGCCAGGGAGTGAATGCAGGTCGCTGTGATTCAGGGATCTGAGTCCTGTCCCCACCCCTGCGGCCTTGTAGGTAGTGGGCTCCTGTTGACTCCCACTTTTTTTTTGTTTCTTGAGACATAGTCTCGCTCTGTCACCAGGCTGGAGGGCAATGGCATGATCTCGGCTCACTGCAATCTCTGCCTCCTAGGTTCAAGCGATTCTCCTGCTTGAGCCTCCCCAGTAGCTGGGACTACAGGTGCGCACCACCCTGCCCAGCTAATTTTTGTATTTTTAGTAGAGACAGGGTTTCACCAAGTTGGTCAGGAAGGTCTCGATCTCTTGACCTTGTGATCCTCCTGCCTCGGCCTCCCAAAGTGCTTGGATTACAGGCATGAGCCACTGCGTCCGGCCCACTTTTAAAAAACATTGGGGTACACAGACTTAACATTCTGGGACCATTGTGCTGTTTGGCTGTTCCTTTTGGTTTAACTCAGGTTTTGTTTCTGCAGTTTGTTGGATCGTTTGATTTGAAAATCAGAATTTGCCTTTCAATGTTTCTTTTTTCTCTTTCTCTCTCTCTCTTTTTTTTTTTTTTTGAGACAGTCTTGTTCTGTTGCCCAGACTGGAGTACAGTGGCATGATTACAGCTCACTGCAGCCCTGACCTCCTGGGCTCAGTTGGTCCTCCTACCTCAGCCTCCCAAGCGTCTGGGACCACAGGTGCACACCACCACACCTGGTGTATTTTTGTACTTTTGATAGAGACGGGATCTCACCATGTTGCCCAGGCTGGTCTTGAACTCTTGGACTCAAGTGATCTGCCAACATTGGTCTCCCAAAGTGCTGGGATTATAGGCATGAGCCACCATGCCGGCCCCCTATATATATATTTTTTTTATTTGAAAACTCATTATAGAATGGGAACAAATGAGAACAGAGATGTGAAGAGTTAATTCTGTTGGAACTTAATTAAACTTTTCATTAAGGTTAACTTAAAATGAATTTTGCTCAGAGCCTAGTAGGTTTCATTAAACTTTTAAAATACCAGTACTTAGACTTCAAAAGAATGCCCCAGGGCCCTGGCCTCCTTCCCGTGCACTTAGCACATCCCAGGAGCATGCGCGCATGTGTGCACACACCAGGAATGTGCATGCAAGCTCAGCTCGCAGGTGGCAGTGGTACCAGCGGTCACCTTCGTGATAAGTGGGGCAAAGCTGTGAGATGGAGTCAGAAAACCTAGGGTCTGTCTTGAGCTGTGTCATCTGCTATGCAATCTAAGGCACGCCTCTTCACTTCTCTGGGTCTCTGTCTCCCACTGTGTAAAGTGAGAAGACAAGATTAGATGATGGCCTCCAAATTTAAGAATGAGCGTCCTCAGACCCACCAGTCTAGATCTGTGTTTATATTGTGCTGCTCATCATTTGCTGTGGATTCCTAACTGACCATCACGAGTTTTATTACCATGGTGAGAGCAAGGTCGTGCGCTTGTGGGAGTCTAGCTGGATCACGGCTGTGGTCTGACCCTGCGATGGAGAAAACCAGAGGCTACCAAGAGGAAGTGACCCTCAGCTGGGACCCAGCTCCTCTTCCACAGAGCTTAGCCCGCAGGAGCAGAGCCACACACAAAGCAGCCTCTAGAACTCATCTTTGGCATTCATTGTTCTGTGGTCAGATCTCTGGATTTAGACAGCTTATTAGAAAATTCCTGAGATGAGGAAGACATCCAGATGGGTCGTGCTACTTCAAGGAAGACTGAAAATGAGAAACCAGGATTAATCAAAATAGGATTAATCAGAATCCAGAGGAGCCATTTTCTTCTTCTTCTTCTTCTTCTTCTTCTTCTTCTTCTTCCTCTTCCTCTTCCTCTTCCTCTGCCTCTTCCTCTTCTTCTTCTTCTTCTTCTCCTTCTCCTTCTCCTTCTTCTCCTTCTCCTTCTTCTCCTTCTCCTTCTTCTCCTTCTCCTTCTTCTCCTTCTCCTTCTTCTTCTTCTCCTTCTTCTTCTCCTCCTTCTTCTCCTCCTTCTTCTCCTCCTTCTTCTCCTCCTTTCTTTCTTCTTCTTCTTCTTCTTCTTCCTTTTTTTTTTTTTTTTGAGACAGAGTCTCGCTCTGTCGCCCAGGCTGGGGTACAGTGGCATGATCTCCGCTCACTGCAACCTCTGCCTCCTGGGTTCAAGTAATTCTCCTGCCTCAGCCTCCTGAGTAGCTAGGATTGTGGGTGTGCACCACCACACCCAGATAATTTTTTGTATGTTTAGTAAAGACAGGGTTTCACCATGTTGTCCAGTCTGGTCTTCAACTCCTGACCTCAAGCAATCTACCCTCCTTGGCCTCCCAAAGTGCTGGGATTACAGATGTGAGCTACCGTGCCCAGCCCCCGAGAGGAGCCATTTTCAAAGCAAACTGAGCAATTGGGCTGGAGGGTACAGAGACTCCCACTTTGGGGGTGTAGTCAGTGTTGGGATGCAGAGTGATGTGCTGATAAGGAAACCACGTGGGCCAGCTCTGCAGTGTGGGAGCAGAATTGCAGTGAGATATGAGAGACTGCCACATAAATGACAGAGGTCATGCAGGGAGAGCCTGTGTGTGGCCAGAGCCGGGTCTCTGGATGGGGCACTGGCCTCGCCACTTAGCTCACTCACCTGTGTGTCTGACCCTGGGCCTGCCACCTGCCTTCCCCTTCTCAGGGCCCTCCTGAGGCTTCCAGAGGGTCTTGTCCTGTGTACAGTGTCTGGCCTTGGCCTATACCCGGTAACCGTCATTTTCAGTGCCAGCCCTTCCTGCTGCACTTCTTCCCCTCCAAAGACCAAGGTTGACCAAGTGGCACCTAAGAGGAAAAACAACCCAGCCTTGACCTGCTTTCCCGCAGGTTCCTCTGAAACCTGGGCCAGGCCTTTATCTGGGAAACATCATTCTTGAGTGCCTTTACTTTTACAGATTTTTTTTTCTTTCTTTTCTTGGTTACTTTTGAACTATGTTAAAAGGCTTTGTTTCAGAGAAAGCTGTCCAGAGACCTTGTGTTAGGAAATGCCTGGTCTCTCTCTGTGCCCGCAGAAGTCATTCCCGGCCCAGGCCTGGCGCGTACTTGCCAGGAGTCCTCGAGATGTGTTTCCCCAAATCTAGGCCCAGTCAGAATTCCCACAGGAAGGCGCCATCAGTGTGGTCTGGAAAGAGCCAGGCTGGCTGCAGCATCTGGAAATCACTTGTCACTTCCCAGATGCCCAGCGTCACCCGTGCCACGCTGCATCTGTTGCAAGTGGGAGTCTAGGAGTGGCTCTTTAGGTCTGGAGTCAAGGCCACAGAAGGCTCCCTAAGGAACCTAATTCCCAGGCCCTGGGGATTCCTGGCCAGGCCCCACCACGAGAGGTGGAAGGGAGAAGACCCTCTTGTGAAACAACATAGTAATAGAGGTGGTTTTTACTTTGCGGTTGGCTTTATCCATTCAGCCGATGTGTATTTAGTGCCTAAATATGGGTTCTTTGCCAAATGCCAGGGATTCTGTGTTAAGTAAAAGAGAGTCCTTATTCCCCAGGGGTAATGTGTATTATATCTACAGTAGTGCCTTCCAAAAAGGATTTGAAATACCTTACAACATTCATAGAGAACAATAGAATTTAACATTCTTGAGAAAACTGGGACATGAAGAAAGCCAAGATGAAGTAAGGGGAAGGTTTGTTCATGGAATACATAGCATAACATTGGTATGGTTACTAGAATTTGGTCACAGATATGACTTTGAGCTTCCTAGTAGTGAAAGCAAAGAGAGAAACAAGATCAGTCTCTTGATTCATGGTGTCCTGAAAATACCAGCATGTCAGTTCCTCTGAGGAACCCTTCCTGATAGATACCTGTAGGTGTTCACAAGGAAGTCCAGTGTAATGGATGGACAAATAGTTTGTCTTAACAGGGAAAGCTGGTGCTGCATGCCTATCCCACCAATTACCCTGGGTATTTGTGGTCTTAAGAGGTGAAGTCAGCAGCAGCGCTTGGTGCCAGAGCTGCTGGCCGCCCCAGCACTGAGACAGGATGCTGAGTCACATCCTGCAGGGCTGCGGTATCCTGGCTTCGCGTGCCCTTCACAATGGGAGGCCTGCACGGGCAGGTCAGCCCCTGCTGTTCCAAATGTGTGGTCTCCAAGCAGGAAAATACTAAAATTAGGTCTTCCATGGTCCAGAGCTGTGTATGTGAGAGGCTCTCAAAACCGGGACACACACAGACCAGGAGGACCTGGGAGGGCAGAGCCCTTTATCCTTCTCTTCTGCTCTGGGCACGAAGCAGGGCCGCTTCTGTTCAGGAAAACACGAAGAGGGAAAACAGTGCTGAGGCAGGGAAGGTCTTGCTTGGTAAGGGTAAAAGTATCCAAGAGATTCAATGGGAGAGTCAGGAAATTTGCCCATGGCAGTGATCAGTAGACTCACGTGAAGCTTTTACCACCTACTAATAAAGATAAATTACAGGTAATGTTTTACCAAAATCTAATTAAGTGGAATTCTAAAAAATAACTTAAAAAAATTTGTCTGGGTGTGGTGGCTCATGCCTGTAATCCCAGCACTTTCGGAGGCTGAGGCCGGAGGATCTCTTGAGCCCAGGAGTTCAGTACCAGCCCTGGCAACATAGTGAGACCCTCTCTCTACAGAAAATTAAAAAGTTAGCCGGGGTGGCAGTATACACCTATAGTCTCAGCTACTCGGGTGGTTGAGGTGGAAGGATCGCTTGAGCCTGGGAAGTGGAGGCTGTGCTGAGTGAGCCGTGATCACACCACTGCACTCCAGCCTGGGTGACAGAGTCAGATTCTATCTCAAAAAAAAAAAAAAATTGTAACTAGAAAACTTGAAATGCTCTCAACACATAGAAATCATAAATACTCAAGCTCATGGATACTCCAGATCCTCTGACTTGGTCATTGCACATTGTGTGCATGTAACAAATACTTACATGTCTTCCATAGATATGTAAAATATTACATGGATAAAAAATTCTCTTTAATTTTGAAGTCATTTCCAACTTACCTAAGAATTGCAAATACAGTGCAAAGAACTTTTTGTTTTAATCATTTGAAAGTAAGTTTTCAACCTGCTACTCCATTACCCTTGGAATATAGGACAGGGCGTTCTCCCACAGAACCACAATACAACCATCCATGCAGGCTGTGACATCCACGCAGGACACTGACTCTAATGCGTCCCCACTGTCTGGTCCTCTGACCCCATTCAAGAGTCACCATATGTCCCAGCGTTGTCCTTCGTAACAAAAGGATCCAGTTCTGGACTGCCCGTTGCATCTAGTTGTCCTGTCTCTTGGCTCTCCTTCAGTCTGGAACATTCCTCAGCCATTCTTTGAGTCTTGTGACGTGGACTCTGTGTATGTGTGTGTGTGTGTTTGTGTGTGTGAGACAGAATCTCTGTTGCTTAGGCTAGAGTGCAGCAGTGATATCTCGGCTTACTGCAACCTCCGCCTCCTGGTTTCAAGCGATTCTTGTGTCTCACCCTTCCGAGTATCTGGGATTACAGGTGTGCTCCACTACGCCCGGCTAATTTTTATATTTTTGGTAGAGATGGTTTTGCCATGTTAGCTAGACTGGTCTTGAACTCCTGACCTCAAGTGATCCTCCCACCTCAGCCTCTCAAAATGCTGGGATTACAGGCCTGAGCCACTGCTCTCAACCATGACCTGGACATGTTTGTGCTCAAGACTGTCAGTTTGCAGACTGTCCCTCAGTGTGGGTGTGTCTGATGTGCCTGTGTCATTCCACCCTGGCCGTGCATATTTGGCCAGAACAGCACTCAAGGTATGCTGCGTCCTCGAATCCCATAAGGTGGCATGTAATTTCCTTTTGTCCCACGATGGTGACATTCACTTTGGTCACTAAGGTGGGTTTTACCAGGCTTTTCTACCGTACAGTTACTCTTTTCTCCTTCATCATTAAGAAGAATTTCTTGAAGAGATACTTTAAAATTATGTTAACATCCTGCCTGACATCCATGTCCGTTTCAGTTATTTGTATTTTTCTATTTTATTCAGTGGTTTATAATCTGTTACTCATATTGTTGACATCAGTGCTCAAATTGTCCTCGCTATGGCCAGTGGGATGTCATCCAGGCTGGCCTCTGTGTCCCTTTGGCATGTCCACATCATTCTTTAAGTGCTTCCTTGCTTTCTGGCAACAGAGGCTCCAGGCTTCATTTTATACTTCCCCTGCCCACCTCTGGAATCAGTCCTTTATCCCAGGAGCCCTGGTTCCTTAATAGCAGAAAATAAAATTTAGGAGCCAAGCTAGGTCTGCTTATTGCTGTTGGGGTGTCGCTAACCACAGGCCTCTCATGGGCAGAACTAGGGAACATTTGTGTGTATGCGCATATACACATGCACATGCGTCTACATTTATTTCAATATATTGAAACTGAGTTCAAACTGACACCTTCAGTTCCGTTACAGCACCTCGGGGTTCATTCTAGTTTTGTCTCTTCCATATTGGTGACTCCTGTCATCCCTAGGATGTTAATACATATTAACATTATTACATTAAATATATTATGTATAAGATATAATATGTACAATAGATAATATAAAAAATATTATTATTATTACCATTAATGTTTAATCTTTCAGTCCTTGCCTGTGAGCAGCCTGTCTACCTCACAACCCCTCCCTGCACGGATGCCCTTTGCACCCGGCTTGCCAACAGACACCCCAATTTGGGATCCCACACTCCCTCCCTAACTCAGATGCCTGCCCTGCCCTTCCCTGCCAAATGGTTTTAGGTCTGAAACGTTGGGAAGCGAAGTGGACTTTTTTGACACTGTTTTCTGGAGGTGTCGGTTCAGCTGAAAGCCAGCGCCTGAGAGCAGAGGTTTCAGAGTTACACTCCGGCTTTCCTCTTCCTGCTTCCCCACTTCTCTGTCTCATGAACTTGGGCAAGTGACTTAACCTCTCTGAACCTCAGCTGTTTTTTCCTAAGACGGAGTCTTACTCTGTTGCAGTGCTGTGGCACAATCTTGGCTCACTGCAACTTCCGCCTCCCAGGTTCAAGCAATTCTCATGCCTCAGCCTCCCAAGTAGCTGGGATTACAGGCACGTGCCACCCCGCTCAGCTAATTGAGCCTCAGGAGATGGACACTGAGGAGTAAAGGTGTTAACATGCCTGATGTGCTTAGCATGGCACTCAACGAAGATGTTATTGCCGTTACATGTATTGATGCCCACTGTTTTCTGGGCACTGAGAGGGCTCCTGGGACAGAGAAGCCATAGCCCTAGCTCTCCAGACACTCAAGATGATGTGGGAAACTTAGCTGCTGTTGTGTTGTTTGAAGCATTCAGTTGCCAGGAAGACTGACCTGACCTCCAGGTGGCTTTAACTCATGTGCAGCACTGATCCCATGAGTCTTTGTCAGGATCACTCTGTGTGTGGGGAGTGCCCAGTGTGTCCAGGGCACAGAGATTACCTGGGTGAGTTACTCCTGAAATACTGGCTTCAGAGAAGGGCCCAGCTTGGCCAGTGTATCCACCAGCACTTACATTGAATCTACTGTATGTCAAGCACAGAGGAAGATTTTAAAAGTATGTGCATTCTGGCCCTCACATCCCATTGTGAAGTTAAAATATACTGGTGGGAAAATGGCTTCACCACTAGTTAGTAAATAAATGTGTCAGGGAACATGATTTGGAAATCAGAGGACTTGGGTTCCTGTCACTGAGGACAGTCTTTCCTCAGTATCCGATGGAGTTGGTTCCAGGACCCCCCTTTGCCGAGAATAACAAAATCCGTGGATGCTAAAGCACCTGCAGAACCCTCTAATTCCAAGAGTTCAGCATCCCTCAAATACTGTATTTTCTATCTGCAGTTGGTTGAATGCACTGATGAGGAACCCATGGATACCGAGGACTGACTGTATGTGACCTTGAGCAAGTGACTTAACCCCTCAGCCTTCACCTGCACAGTGAGAGGAGGAGCTAGAAGATGTTGAAAGGGAGGAGCTATAGCTTGCAGTGAGGGCCACAAGAGAAGGCTTCCTGGAGAATACTGGAATACAGAATACTGGAAGACAGGCATGACGTGGGGAGGCAGATGGGAGGAAGGAGGCCATGAGCTGAGAAGCCAGTAGGCTTTAATGGGACAGTGTTATAGCTGGGGATAGAGCAGAGTATGTGTCGAGTGGAGAATGGGAGAAATAGTGCAAGAGGTAATACAAGGAGGGTTTTTATTTTAAAGTATGTTTTCTAAGTATATTCTAAGCCCCTGAGGTCAAGGAATAGCAGATGAATGAAATTTAGGTTAACAACGTATAATGGCTAATTGTGGCAACCATGGAGAAATTTGGCACAAGAAATTTGGACTGTAATCAATAGATGATGTCACATGGCTGAAATTCTGGGGCCGCGAAAGAATGTCGTGAGAGCAGTGGTTAGGGGCTGTGTGGAGTGGGTGAGAGGCGGTGGTGGGGGGGTTGGGGGGATGTCCTCGTCCTGATTCTTCTCACCAGGCCAAAAGCTTCTGGAGCTCTGCTGTCCTAGTCATAGCTGATAGCCTCATGTGGCTAATTCAACTTACATTTAAATTAATTAAAATGAAATAAAATGACAAACCCAGTTTCTTGGTCACACTTACTGCATCTTAAATGTTTAGTTGACACATCTGACCAGTGGCTCCATACTAGAGAGCGTGGGTAGAGAACACACATGAATGTTCTCAATAGCCCTGGCCTGCCGGGATGTTCGGAGTATGTGGCACAGAGCTGGGCACACGGTGGGGCTGGGGGTACGTCGCCTGGCTCACGGGGGTGAGGAGGGCAGAACTGGGGTGGTGCCCGAGAGACTTGGAAGGAGGGGTCCCTGACAAAGTTAGGACTCGGTGACTAACGACTGTGGGATGGAGCTGCATACCAAAGACAGGGCTAAGAACCTGGGATCATTGGGATAATCTCTTCTCGGAATTTTTGAGCTGTCTCAGAAACATTTCCTTCGGGTGCCTGTTATTTCTGGCGTGCTTGGGTGTCTTTGCTGCCATAGCATTTCCCTTCACAGTGCAGCCTTTATACCTTCTGCCCTCTCGAAGGGGGCTTAGATCCTGGTGGAGCAGATGCTTGGAAAAAGATGCATTAGCTCTAGCGTCCGTGGGACTGAGGGCTCTTGGGGTCATCAGGGAACCATCTTAAGATTTTTTTAACCAAGCCAAGACACATCACTTGCTGTCTTTATTTAGGGAGAAAAAAAAAATCTTGCTTTTTTGATCTCGCTGTTGGGTTCAGCTGCTTGCCACTGAAGGAAAGCTGTGTAACTGGCTCAGAGAACGTCTCTTACTGTCTGAAATACTTTTGGACATTCTTTCTCTCTGAGAGAAGCCTACGCCTTCTAGCCAAACAATACATGTCCCAGCAGCAAAGATATTTGTAATGAGCCCTGCCAGCATTTCTTGTCTGTGATCCCTTTCCCTAAGTATGCTCTGCAGAGCTGGAATTTTTCTGTGCTCAGCAATGTGTTTAGGGGGGTGCAATTTGGGAGCTCTGGTTGACAGGTGTGTTCCTAGAGTTATTTGTTTTCTTAGGCTCTGAAGAATGACGTTTGGAATGAGGCCCTGCCATGTTGCCTGCAAGGCACACAGTGAAGAAGAACCAGGCCTTGGCCCAGCTCAGGGTCTTTGTGACCTTTAAACACAAATTCCAAATGAGGGAAGAACCTGTGGGAAAACCATGGAAAGAATTTTCCACCCCACCTGCGGTCTTCAGCTAATCTCTCTCCAAATAGTGAATCCTCCATCTCCTTTACATCTTTATCAACTTCACTTTACTAGGCCTGGGTTCTGAATCCGTCCAGAGCCTCACTGGGAGTGGTTCTGAGGTCAGTCTTGATCAGCTTTCCACTTTGCTGCTATTGCTGCTGGTATGATGTTCCTGCTCTCTGACCTATGGATTCTTCGGGAAGAGTGCCAAACTTTCTCAGCCCCATTCTGCCTCTTATTAGCCAAATGACCACAGACAAGTCATTTATCTTCTCCCAGTCTTGGCTGTTTCTTTTCCTTTCTTCCTTTTTTCTTTTTCTTTTTTGAGACATCTTACTCTGTCGCCAAGGCTGGAGTGCAGTAGTGCCAACTCAGCTCACTGCAACCTCTGTCTCCTGGGCTTGAGTGGTCCTCCCACTTCAGCCTCCCAAATAGCTGGGACTGCATGTGCACACCACCACACCCAGTTAATTTTTGTATTTTTTGTAGAGACAGGGTTTTGCCATATTGCCCAGACTGGAGTTGTTTCATCAGAGGAATGGGATTGTAAAAATTAAGTTGAAAAATGTAGGGACAAACTCTCTGTAAACTAGAAAGCATCATTTAGATTGAAGCTATTATTTACGTACTTAAAACAATATACAGATTGAAGCTATTATTTACTTACTTAAAACAATATACACTGATTGTATTACTATACCAGACATTCATGTGCTGAGAATTTGTGATGTTTACAGCGTGATGGCTTAACCATAAGGACAAGGTTTGTTTCTTAGCTTTGGACATTCTGAAACTTGAATTCATGAGTTCACTCAGGGATGATCAAGTTCTGAGAAACCAATTTACACTAACCAATCTTAAAAGGAACTGATGTGTAAAACAGATGTCTCATGCCTGTCACCTCAGCACTTTGGGAGGCCAAGGTGGGACAGTTGCTTGAGCCCAGGAGTTAGAGACCAGCCTGGGCAACATAGTGAGACCCCATGTCTGTTTTAGAAAACAAAGGTCTGATCTGTTTTTGCTATCGCTGTCATCATTTCATATTGTCATGATGCAGTGTCTCCTTTAGAGGACAAGAAGAACATTTGAGTCTCTTAAAGTGTGTAGTAGAAGACTAGTGTCTGCTTTACTGCTTCCAAAGAGAGTATTATTTTGTTTTTGACTCTAGCATGACCTCCCTTCATTGCACCTAATCACATCACCCACCTTCTAAGAGCACCATGACTTTTTGTTGGTGTTATCTTTTACCAGCAGAAAACATTGATATGTATCTATGTGAGAGGTATCTTTATGAAGCCCATGGAGAAGCCTGTTTTCTCTGTGTCTTCTGATGTTATTTATTGGTTGGTTGGTTTATTTTTGAGACGGATTCTCACTCTGTTACCCAGGCTGGAGTGCAGTGGGGACTCCAGGATCATAGTCTCTGCTCACTGCAGCCTTGACTTCCGGGGTTCAAGTGATTCTCATGCCTCAGTCTCCCGAGTAGTTGGGGTTACAGGCATGCACCACCACGCCAGGCTAGTTTTTGTATTTCTAGTAGAGACTAGTTTTCATCATGTTGCCCAGGCTGGTCTTGATCCACCCACCTCGGCCTCCCAAAGCACCGGGATTACAGATGTGAGCCACCATGCCTGGCCATGATATTATTTGATTCTGAGGTTTAAAAAACTTGGCTGTGCATCAGAAGCACCCCCTGGAACGTTTTGGAGACAAGGTCTGTCTCACAGGCTAGAGTGCAGTGGCGTGGTCGCAGTTCACTGTGTCCTTGTCCTCACCGGGCTCCAGTGATTCTCCCATCTCAGCCTCCTGAGCAGCTGGGACTACAGGCATACACCACCATGCCTTGCTAATTTTATTTTTATTTTTTCTAGAGATGAGATCTTGTTATGTTGCCCAGGTTAATTGAATTCCATGGCTCAAATGATCCTCCCACTTCAACCTCCCAAAGTGCTGTGATTACAGACCATGCCCAGCTCCCTGGAACTTTTAAAAAGTAGAGGTCCAGGGCTTATCACAGACCTTCCAAATTAGACTCTGCTGAGGCTGGATCTGGGCATTGAATGTGTTTTAGAAGTTTGATAGGTTGTTTCAATGTATGACCAGAGTTGGAATTCAGGAGCATTTGGATGATACTCTATACTGTGATGTTTCTATACCTACTATTTTTGTTCTTCAAGAAATATTGTTTCTGTGCAGCAGACCAGACACCCAGATCACGAGCACATATACCCATTCCTTAAAGAGAGTGGCCATCTTCGCCCTTATCAGTGCTTGGGCTGGCTTGGCTTAGCCTGGTGCTCCACACCCTGCAAATGTTTGGCTGTTTGGATGAATGAACAGAACCCTGTAAGAGAATGTCAGAACATATATGGTAGAATGTAAATTGGAACCCAGAGATATTAATTCCCAGACCGTTATTTTTACTTTTTTTTCTCCCAAGGCAGTGTCTCGCTCTCTTGCCCAGGCTAGAGTGCAGTGGTGTGACCTTGGCTCACTGCAATCTCTGCCTCCTGGGTTCAAGCTATTCTCTGTCTCAGCCTCCTAAGTAGCAGGGATTACAGGCATGTACCACCATACCTGGCTAATTTTTATATTTTTAGTAGAGACAGGGTTTTGCCATGTTGACCATGCTGGTCTCAGACTCCTGACCTCAAGTGATCCGCCCACCTCAGCCTCCCAAAGTGCTGGGATTACAGGTGTGAGCCACCATGCCCAGCCATGTTTTACTTTTCTTAAACCTTGAAGTGCACCAGTCACCATGGGAGTTGTCCATGCTATCACTGGAGATTCTGTTTTAGAATCATTGACGGGCTTCCTTCATTTGTCATGGAGAAAATACCTCACCCTGCAGAACTGCCAGAGTTTGATGACATGGCACTACTAAGTACCTTGTACAGCCTTGCCACTTGGGAGATGCTCGGTAAATAATAGTCCTGTTGATGAGAAACCTGCCTTGAAAGCAACTTCTTGGGCAGCATGGCACTGCTGCTTACAGAACTGCTGAGCCTCTGCATGCAGTGCAGAAGGCCCAAAGGATGTGTCCTGTCCCCCTAACTGTGACAGCAGTGGGTAGGGTAAGGCCGTGGGTACCCCGGCCTCCTGATTTCTACTTGGGCAGGCAGAAGAACCCTGGCACAGTCTCATCTTCCTGGAGTTTTGTTTCCTTGAATGGTTCCTTCCCTCTTTCCCACGCATGATGCATTCACACGTTGGGAAGAAGGCATGACGATGTGATCCACATTCTGCTCAGTGCTTTAGTGACTTTGCCGTTAGGCACCTGGGCAGGTACGAGCAGAGGTGACAGTGGCATAATGGCTCGGATTTTCACCCTGGATGAGTAGAACGGCATTCCAGGGGTGAAGCAGGTGGGCGTGGGGCAGATGGATGTGAGTCCAGCCCCCTCTTGTAGAGATATGTGCTCCTGGGCAAGCTGCAAAATCAGAATCACGGTAATGTGTGTTTCACTTAATCCTTAGGAAGGGTCACTTGGTCATTTGTGAGCCGAGGGAAGAGAAGCCCCTACTCAGTGCCACTTTCTTCAGGAATTGTTTCAGAAGTCACCAGTTAAATGCTGCCTCCTCCCTCTTGTAAACCCTAGCTGAGCCCCTTTCTTAGGGCACTTACTCCATTCTCTCCTGCATTGTGGTTACTCATATCCTGAATTTATTTCTCTTGCTGAAAGAAGTGCTAAAAACCCAGCTCTTGGCTGGCTTGTGCCCGGAGGGTTTGGGATCACGCTTCCACCCTTTAGGACCTTTGCAGCCTGACTTGCCCTGCGCACCGTGCGCATCCCAGAGCTCCTCATCAGTGTGCATGTGGTCCCCTCTACCTGGTGTGTCCCCTCAGGTAGCTGTTAGTGCGACAGAATTTTCAGAATGTACCGGTGTTTTTAGCACTCAGAATAACTAACTGCAGCAGCTGCCCACATCACCGTCACTGTTGGGTGAATGGATGCTGATTTGAAAGAGTCATCCTTCAGAACGTCCATTTGAATCGGAAGGGGGTCTTGTTGCTTGGGGTTGGTTCCTTGGGGGCAGCTGTTTGCCCTCACAATGCCTAACGCACACCCTGGCGCTTGTTTCTCGAGCCTACAGAAAAGCCCGTAGGAGTGCAGTGATTAGAGGAACCTCAGCTGTTTTGCTGAATGGCCCTCTTTCATCAGGATGTGCTGGGACAAGGGCCTTTTTCAGCCAAAATATCAGAGGAAGACAAGAGTTCCACAAGAGCCATTTGCTCTTCTGGTGGGACTCCGAGGAGGAGTTGGCTCCGCAGCTCTCGTGGAAGCGCTCGGCAGCCTCCAGGCCTTTCCTGATCTCCATAGGGAGCAGAGATGGCCAGAGCTCCAAGGGCAGTGGTAGGGGGCGTTAGAGATATGAGCACTGCAGCCACGAACCTCTTTTATTTTACTGACTTCTGCATCTTCCTTCGGCCAACCCACTACTTCTGCTGTCCAGAGGTTTCCAGCTCAAATTAGTACGTATGACCACCCTGATTTCTGTTCTGCCATGGCTCGGTTTCTGGATGACACTGGATGTTTATATTCTGGGGCTTGGGGTTTTTTGAGGAGCATTGATTGAGGTTTTTGTCTGTCTTCAGTGCTTTGGAGAAACTTTAATCTTAGGAAGCTTCCCGAATGGCAATAATCAGTGTCCGAGAACAGATCTGTGTGGTAGAGATAAAAGTGTTATGGGTGGCGGGTAGAGAGGGCAGTGACTGTTTTTATCCCTCATGAAGAGTTTTCTTAGAGCAGTGGAAGAAGACATTTCCGTTGTGTCTGCTTGTGTCTGACCTTCTGTAACTTCAGTCACTCCTTTTAGGACACACAGATCTTTTATGAGAAGGCTGATGTCTGCGTGGCTGGGATGGATGCCTTGTGGGTTTGGGCTTCCTGGCCCCGGGCACCTAGTAAAGTGAGTGTGCCATCACCAATGTGATTTCTTCACGGACTTCCCCAGTGGGGCACTTTGAGGGTCTGATGAATCGGGAGCTTATGTCTCTCGGTGTCAGAAGCCGTGGCCGTCAGAAGTAGCATGCAGATCAGCCACGCAGAGGGCACATGAGGCTCTGGGCCCAGAATGAGCTCAGAAGAGAAGCTGGGAAGCCAAGTCACAGAGACTTTCTGCATCTTGTTTTCATAAATCCTGTAACTGACCATGCTCTGCGGCCTCTCACCCCACTCCCGAGAGTCGTGTCGTGTGGTTTCCTCTGGCTGCATCATCCCTTACAGTATTTGCAGGACACAGGATGATCTCACAGCCTGAGGATAATGTGCTGCTTCTCAGGCTTCCCTGCAGCTTCCAGTCTTGCTTTTTACAGTAAACGCCTGTTACTGATTGTTGTGGGGGAACAGAGGCAGAGTGTTCCAGGGCCCCCATCAATTCTGACCCCCGACTTCATGCGTAGAGCAGGAGGCCCTGATTCTTATCAGTGTAGGAACACGGAGGAGGAACAGCTAGCCTTGTCAGTGGTCACAGGGTGAAACCAGCCTAGTTTTTTGCATTGTTCCTTTTTTTTTTTCCCCCAAAGGAAATGTAAGGGAAACCAAGGGGAATTTTTGCCCATGGTTTCCAAGGCAAAGGTCATCGTTAATGGTTGGCTCTTTCCAGAGTGCTTGGGTTTCTGGTCAGTATGAAATTTTTTTTTTAATCTCATAAACAAAAGTAGTTGATGTCTCGAAGAGATCTCCCCATCTGCTTTGATGAACTAATGGTTGTTTTAGGTTTCAAGAGTTTGGAGCCTCTTGCATAGCTCTTTCACATTGTGATGTGAATAAATAGTAAGTGATCTGTGTCTAAGAACAGTTCTGAAAACATAACTTGGCTGCAAAATTCTAAGGAAGGAGAAAGTGACAAGCTTTATGGGTGGAAAGGGTTAGGTGATTCTGCAGCCTGTGAAATGAGACCGCCTGGGTCTTACATTGGCCAGATCGATGCTAAAGACCTTTTGCTTCCTGCGAGTGAGGATGAGATAGCAAAGAAAGGCTGCTTCTCGTTTCTTCATTATTTATAATCCTGGGCTCCTCAACCCTTGAACCTTGCAGCAGAAATATGCGACTGTGAAAGGGAGGAAAAGATGACTTGGCAGTGCATCTGCAATAGCAGGTGAAATGCTGTGACATGTCAAGTGTTGGGTGTACAAGGCATAGAAAACCGATTGTCTGGAATTCAAAGGGCTGAACAAGAAAGGCAGAACTAAGTCTTCTTATTTAATATTTGAGCAGTCACTATTTTTAGCATGAGTGTTTAACCAGAAAAATGAACAGATTGTATTGTGGACTTAATATCGTAGAACGTAACAGTTTTCCTGATTTCAGGAGCTGTTGATTGGAAACGCTAGTTTATGTGGCGTTTTCTGGGCACCTGGTGTCATACTTTAGGCTTTGCTGAGTTTGTTATTCCAGAATACACATATTTAACTATGAATATTTGATGTCTGGGGCAAAGGTGATTGCAGAAAACATCCTTGTCTTTCTGTCAGGAATTGATTTGCTTAATTTCAAGGTTCTCTTTAATTAGAAGACTGCGTTTTCGTAGGGATTTTTCCCTTCAAATCTTGTATATGTTAATTGGTTGTTCAAAAGAGAAATTTTTATAGTTGCCTACAGTTTGAACTGTGACTTTTTTTTCACAAATTTAAGAGTAGAGTGTTCTTTCTAAATTATAAAGTGTAGTATGTGTTTTATATTATTGTTTTTATATTATTTTGAGAATCAAAAATAGATGTTTTAATAAGTTAATATATGCTTAATATGGAACATTTGGAAAATACTAAATAGAAGATTATCTATTCCCCCTCCTTCCCAACTCCCTGCAAAGCCGTTGTTAATAATTTTGGTGTATGTTGGCCAGGCGTGGTGGCTCATGCCTGTAATCCCAGCACTTCAGGAGGTCTAGGCAGGTGGATCGCTTGAGGTCAGAAGTTTGAGAACAGCCTGTCCAACATGGTGAAACCCCGTATCTACTAAAAAAAAAAATTAGCTGAATATGATGATGTGTGCCTGTAGTCCCAGCTACTCCAGAGGCTGAGACAGGAGAATCGCTTGAACCTGGGAGGCAGAGGTTGCAGGGAGTCGAGATTACACCACTGCACCAGCCTGGGTGACAGAGTGAGACTTGATCCCCACCCCCCCCAAATTGGTGTACTTTATGCATAATTTTGAGAGTTGGTGGTATTTTTGAACAATTGATAGTAATTCATAGCTGAGGCATTCTTTTTTTAACGTCTTAATTTCTGCAGAAGCTGAACTTGATAGCCAAGTCATGATGTACAACAGGGTCTTAGAGTGTTGCCCAGGCTGATCTCAAACTCCTTGACTTAAATGATCCTGCCACCTGAGCCTCCCAAATACAAATTTTTTAATGATAATTTTTAAAGTTGTAGGTTAGATATAAGTGTTATTGCTAGCTAAAATAACAAAGGCCAAAAAGATCCATTCTGCTGAGAAAGTCATTGGGTCAACTTGAGGTTTTCTGCAAGAATAGTGGGCAGGGCAGCCTTGACTAAGTTAAATCACAGGTCAGTAGCCATCTACTTCTTTCCTTTTCTTTTCTTTTTTTGAGACAGGGTCTTGCTCTGTCACCCAGGCTGGAGTGCAGTGGCGTGATCTTGGCTCACTGCAACCTCGGCCTCTCAGGTTCAAGCAATTCTTGTGCCTCAGCCTTCCAAGTAGCTGGGGCTGCAGACGCCACTACACCCGGGTAATTTTTGTGTTTTTAGTAGAGATGAGGTTTTACCATGTTGGCCACGCTGGTCTCCTGACCTGAAGTGATTCGCCCACCTCAGCATCCCAAAGTGTTGCGATTACAGGCTTGAGCCACCCTGGCCGTCTTTACTTTTCTTAAAATGCAAACAACTAATGAAAGTATAATTTCATCTTGTAGTCCATCAAGGGAAGTCACCAAGTAACAAAGGAGTTGTTAAACGCCAGAGAATTAGAAGTAGAGATCAACAGCAAGAGCATGAGAATTCATGAAGTGGCCCACCCTCTCCTAATCAGGGAGTTGTTCTTTAAGAAAATGCTGTGGCTGGGCATGGTGGCTCGAGTCTGTAATCCTGGCACTCTGGGAGGCTGAAGCAGGCGGATCACATGAGGTCAGGAGTTTGAGACCAGCCTGGCCAATTTGGTGAAACCACATCTCTACTAATAATACAAGAATTAGCTAGGCATGATGGCACATGCCTGTAATCTCAGCTGCTGGGGAGGCTGAGACATGAGAATCGCTTGAACCCAGGAGGCAGATATTGCAGTGAGTCGAGATCACACCACTGCACTCCATCCTAGATGACAGAGTGAAATTGTGTCTTAAAAAAGAAGAAGAAGAAGAAGAAGAAGAAAATGTTATATTACAGTGAGATCCCTGTCCAGTATTCTGCAGAAAGGGGCCCTTGCCCCTGGGAGAGCCTACATGGGACTTTGGGTGTTGTCACAGAAGCATAATTTTGCCACGAAAATTCTCTAGCAGCAAGCTTTTAGCAAAGGCAAGGTTTGGGAAGAGAACTACGTGGAATTACTATAAAAACAGTTTCACCCTATTTGTATTTTACATGCCATTTGTCCATGCAAAAGCTTTTTCTCCTGCAGTAAGTCTTTGCTCGTTTTCCTCTCTGAATTCCAGTCTAACTGTGCTCTGGTTTTATCCTTCCCAGCTTAAGCGAGAGCTTTTTCATGGTGAAAGGCGCAGCCCTCTTCTTACAACAGGGAAGCAGCCCTCAAGGCCAGCGGAGTCTTCAACACCCCCACAAGCATGCAGGTGACGGTTCTCAGTTGATACTCTTAAATTGGAGCTTCTTTTCTGGACAGCAGAGGAAACTTCCATTGTTGGTGATGTTGCTGAGTCTGAAGGCCTTAGAAATGGTGGAGAACACAGGTTTGCAATGACCAGTGCAGGCAGAGGCTCAGATGCTCTTTCTTGAGCAGCCCATGCCTGTTTTCCAACCTTTTAAGTCATGTCTGTTTGTGTCAGGAGTAAGGCAGTCAGCAGCAACCAGCTGGGATGCAAAGATTTCCTCTCTGTAGTTTATCAGTTAACTGTAGTCTGTAAGTTACGGTCTGACTTTTTAACAAATGCACCAAAATGAATTATAGCCAGATGTTGTCCACTTGAAAATAACCATCTGGAGTACTGTATACCTAGTCTTGGGGTGGATTTCTCTAAGCATTTGGAAAACACTCATTTGGAGAATTTCTTGAAAGGCCTTTGGCTCCAACTCTGAGATAGATGCTATAGTGGGAAGTCTTGATTCTATTGTTTTTAGGAAGTGGATAGAAATAATAGAGTGAGGATCAAACTAAGTTTAAATAAATGCCTACTAAGTAATAAGACTGGTTTTAGGAGACTTCACTCAAAACTGAAGGCAATTTGAAAAGAATAATTCAAAAAATGCTTACATGGCCCTGCATGGTGGCTCACACCTGTAATCCCAGTGCTTTGGGAGGGTTCCTTGAGCCCAGGAGTTTGAGGCTGCAGTGAGCTAGGATCACACCACTGCACTCCAACCTGGGTAACAGAGGCACTCTATTTCTTTTTCTTTCTTTTTTTTTTGTGTTTGTTTGTTTGTTTTGAGACAGAATCTTGCTCTGTCGCCAGGCTGGAGTACAGTGGCATGATCTTGGCTCACCGCAGCCTCCACTCCCCGGGTCTAAGCAATTCTCCTGCCTCAGCCTCCTGAGTAGCTGGGACTACAGGCGTGCGCCACCACACCTGGCTACTTTTTGTATTTTTAGTAGAGACAGAGTTTCACCATGTTGGCCAGGATGGTGTCAATCTCTTGACCTCGTGATGCACACCCTCCTCGGCCTCCCAAAGTGTTGGGATTACAGGCATGAGCCACTGTGCCTGGCCAGAGACTCTGTTTCTTAATAACAACAAAAAACACTTGTGGCCAGGCACAGTGGCTCTTGCCTGTAATTCTAGCACTTTGGGAGGCCAAGGTGGGCAGATTGCTTGAGCCCAGGAATTACAGACCAGCCTGAGCAACACAGTGAAACCCTATCTCTGCAAAAAAATACAAAAATTAGCTGGGTATGCTGGCGCATGCCTGTAATCCCAGCAAGATGATGTGGAGGGGGGCGCTGAGGTGGGACGAGCCCAGGAGGTCAAGGCTGCAGTGAGCCATGATGGTGCCACCACACTCCAGCCTGGATGACAAAGCAAGAACCTATCTCAAAGAAAAAAAATGCTTGCATACAAGTGAATCTTTGTCGTAGGTGGACAGCATTTCACGGCATTTCTTGGAGAGGCAGCGCATAATTGAATGTCTGTGAGCTGGGAAGGCCTCTACCTTTCAGAACAGCAGCAGGTGAAACCAACCAGCCACTGTGGCCAGTTTTCTTCTTACCTGTGGTTATTTTATTTGTTTAACCTCAAGTCATTCAGCTTCATTTTAGATCTGAGTGCTCAGGTTAGAAGTCCACACCATATAATGTGTAGCAAACACCATGGCTCAGTCAGTATTTTCACATACTGATGTATGATAATCAACATTTAGGACCGTTTCAAGTGAAGAAAATAACTGTCCTGTACAAGAAGGCAGTGTGGTTTGTGGAAATAGTATTTGTTTTGAAGCCAGGCAGACCTGTCCTCTGATCCTAGTTCAACTTACTGAGCCATCAAAGGTCAACTTCTAAGCCTCAGTGTCCTAGTCTTTACAATGGGCATCAAATACTGGTACCTCAGACAATGGAAATTCAGTTATGTGTGTAACATACCTACTTCCTAGTAGGTTCTATATCTGTGTGTGTGTGTGTGTGTGTGTGTGTGTGTGTGTGTGTAACTATCATTATTACTATAATGACTTCTAGCTATAAACATACCATTCTTTTTTTTCTTTAATTATATAAAAAAATTTTTTTTTAGAGACAAGATCTCGTTCGGTCGCCCAGGCTGGCGTGCAATGACATGATCATAGCTCACTATAGCCTCGGCTCAAGTGATTTTCCAGCCTCAGCCTCCTCAGTAGCTGGGACCATAGATGCATGTCACCACACCTGGCTAGTTGTGTGTGTGTGTGTCTGTGTGTGTGTGTGTGTGTGTGTGTGTGTGTGTGTGTGTGTGTGTAGATGAGGTCTCACTATGTTGCCCAGGCTGGTCTCCCAACTCCTGGCCTCAAGTGATCCTCCCACCTCAGCCTCTCAAAGCATTGGGAGTATAGGTGTGAGGCGCCATACTCAGCCAGATCCTTCATTCTTGAATTTGCTAATGGTTCTGCCCTGTTAGAAATGTAGCTGTTGTTCATGTTTTAACTGTAACACATATAACAAAGCAAATGCTCTAGCTCTGCCTATTGTCAGATACCTCCTTCCTCTAATCCAAAGACTAGAAGGGTAGTATGCAAGCCCCCAGCTGGCTGACTCCTGTGCCCTGAGGTCTGGAATGCATGATGAGGTCAGAAGGCAGAGGGGCCACCAGCTGTCCACAGGCGGTCTGTAAATGACCCTGGGACAGGCACAGACTAGACTTTAAATTAGTTCCTTTTTTCCCGTAGAATCACCATCAAGTCTCCTGAATGTACCAGAGTGCCCCCAGTAACCACTGTGCAGAGCTGAGTACAATTGAGAGTTAATTCTGTCCATGGAAAAGTAGTCCAGTTTGTTTCAGCCAGTCTGGTCAATTTGAGACCCTTTCCAGGGCTTATATTTTTTGTGTGTGGATGTCAGACTGGGGTTTGAATTTCTGTCTGTCAGCAGTTCCATATCTCAGCAAACAATCCCACTGAAAGAAGTTTATCTGTGTGGAAAATGTCCCTTTCATTTAGGCATTTATCAGGCAGGGGTTTGTTTTTGCTTTCCTCAATACAGTTCTGTGACTCGGGTAGATGGTGGGAGGGCCCAGGCAGGTGAAGAACCAGCTCATGGTCTTGTGTTGCGTTGGTGACATGATGGGTGGAGGAAGGGTGTGGGGAGCTCTATGGCTTTCTTTAATGTGAACCCTTATCTCCAAATCACTCATCATAGGAAGCAGGGCCAACATAGGATGTTATACACGGTGGAATTGTATAACTGGAGAGGACAGATAAGAAGAGCATGGTTCTTTTCTTTTTAAAATTTTATTTATTGTGGAAAGAATGCTTCATTGAGCCAGGTTCAGTGGCTCATGCCTGTAATCTCAGCACTTTGGGAGGCTGAGATGGGAGGATCATTTGAGCCCAGGAGCTCAAGACCAGCCTGGGGCACGTGACAAAACCCTATCTCTATTGAAAAAGAAAAAGAAAGAACGTTTAACATGGCATCTACCCTCCTGACTAGAGGCACAAGTTTCTAATGACCCAATTCCTCTCTGAGGCAAGAAGTGCAATTTGGATATCATCTGTCATTCTCTCTTAAAATGAAAAAGATGCTTTTGCAAAAAGGAACAAACACAGTGTTTTCTTTTGGAGCATTTGAGTGTGTAAGCATCACTGATCCTTTTGGGGCTCTGACTGTGATGTATAGGATACATTTTTTTCCTTTGTAGAGACAGCGTCTCATCATATTGCCCAGGCTGGTCTCAAACTCCCGGGCTCCAGCAATCCTCCTGCCTTGGCCTCCCAAGTAGCTGGGACTACTGATGTGAACCAGAAAGCCCAGCTAATTTTTTACTTTTCTGTAGAGATAGGGTTTTGTTATGTTGCTCAGGCTGGTCTTGAATGCCTGGACTCAAGTGACTCCTGCCTCGGCCTCCCAAAGCACTGGGATTACAGGTATGAGATACCACACCAGGCTGATATTAGGGTCTTTACAGATGAACCTTTCTTCATAAAGAAATCCTTGCAACTATAAAGAAAAATGTATAAGCTGGAGAAAAAAGCAACCTTGGAGTCACACCTGCGACTTATTAATTATACACCTCCCTTACAGCTTTCCCCCTCCGTGAAAGTGTTGCCTTCTTCTGACAGGGTCTCCTGCTTCACTCGAGACTCTTGGCCAGTAAGAGACTTTCCTCACTGCACTCCAGGGACACCTGAACTCTGGGGCAGCTCAGAGAAGTTCAGAAGCCGCCCCAGGATTACTGTGTGTTTTACATAGTGAAGAAGAAAGAGAGAGTACATAATTTTTGGCAGGAAAAGAGAAAATACAGATTGTTGTCTACTCAAATTATTTCTCTGGGCAACCAGCATACAGCTGCTGTCTGTAGAGTCACTTAAACATTTCCCCACCCTGGTATGGAAATAATGTCTGCTTCCTATGGAAAATGCAGAAGTTTGAAGTGGGGGCAGGGTGGGGTGGCTCATGCCTGTAATCCCAGCACTTTGGGAGGCCAAGGTAGGTAGATCACTTGAGGTCAGGAGTTCGAGACCGGCCTGGCCAACATGATGAAACTGTGTCTCTATTATAATATACAAAATACTCTGCTGTAATCTCTACTATAATCTACTATAGTCTCTACTATAATCTACTATAATATACAAAAATTAGCCAGGCTGGTGATGGGTGCCTGTAATCCCAGCTACTTGGGAGGCTGAGGCTGAAGAATCGCTTGAACCCAGGAGACAGAGGTTGCAGTGAGCTGAGATCACACCACTCAGAAAAAAAAAGAGAGAAGAAGTTTGAAGAGGAGACATGATGCTCTGTCTGTCCTTTTCTCTGATGATCAGCTCTTAGCGAATGCCTCACATCCAGCTTCAGCTGTCATTTCCAGGCACCCCAGCCTGCCCAGTAACATTGGCTTGAGTGAAATAACATTTTTCTCCAAGCTTACCTGTGTTTTCCACATTTTGTATTTGGAAATCTATATTGTATGTATTTCAGGAAATAAGAGCAACCTTTAACAACATGACGACATTAAGCTCTGTGTCACCTATCTGCGTCACACAGTATTCAGGGTGGTGTAAGAGAAATCGAGACTTTAAGTTCTTGTGATTATTTCTCCTGTGGTGTAGGTAGAGAGATTTTAACTTCAGTCTTTTTCCAGGCCCTCACAATCAGCCTTTCAGAAGTTTTCCTGGAAAGCAGGTAGGAGGCCTTTTAACCCTTTCTTTGTTGGTCCAGCAGGTGATCTGCCTCAGCACCTTCAGGTGATGATCAATCTTCTGCGTTGCGAAGACAGAATCAAGCTGGTAAGAAGCAGTGAGAATGTCAAATTCAAACAAATTTTTCCTAATTTTAATGAGATGGGGTCTTGCTTTGTTGCCCAGGCTGGAGTGCAGTAGCGTGATCCTAGCTCACTGCAGCCTCAAACTCCTGGGTTCAAGCAATCCTCCCACCTCAGCCTCCTGGGTAGCTGGCATTACAAGTGTGTGCCACTCTGCCTGGCTAATTTTTTTAAAAAATGTGTGTGGATATGGGGTCTTGCTTGTTTGCCCAGGCTCATCTTGAACTCCTGGTCTCAAGTGATTCTCTTGCCTCTGCCTCCCAAAGTCCTGGGGTTATAGGTATAAGCCACCATGTCCAGCCAGCAAGTTTTAATTTTTAATTGTGAAACTTGGTGGGGAACCATCCATGGATGATAGGGGGGAAAGCTTTTATGTTACAACAAATGCTCCCCAAATTGTTCACTAAAGCCAAAGCCAGGTTGACTCCTCAGTACCCCAGAGGGGCCAGAGTTGAGATGAAACAGGTCTCCACAGCAGTTGTCCTAAATAAGAACTTTCTTTGAATTTCATTCATTCACTGATTTCATGCATTTGTGGGTGTCTCCTCTGAGCCAGGCAGTGTCCCTGATGCTGCAGAGAGAAAGGAGGCCAGGTTGCTGCTCTCAAGAATTTCCTCTTTGTTTTTTTGTTGTCATTTTTTTGAGACAGAATCTCACTCTCTTGCCCTGGCTGGAGTATGGTGGCGCAATCTCAGCTCACTGCAACCTCTGCCTCCTGGGTTCAAGTGATTCTCATGCCTCAGCCTCCCGAGTAGCTGGGATTACAGGCGCACACCACCACACCTATCTAACTGTTGTATTTTTAGTAGAGATGGGGTTTTGCCATATTGGCCGGGCTGATCTCGAACTCCTGACCTCAAGTGATCTACCTACCTTGGCCTCCCAAAGTGCTGGGATTACAGGCCTGAGCCACCACGCCCAGCCAAGAATTTACTATTTGTTTTTAACTCCCAGAGGGATAGGTAGAACACTGAAAGTGGTGATCTTGCATTGGAGACGGGACAGAGGCACCACCTCCAAAGCAGGCCAGTGAGAGCGTGTCTGCCCTGTTCTAGGCTGTGCGCCTGGAGAGCGCCTGGGCAGACCGGGTCCGGTACATGGTGGTGGTGTACAGCAGCGGGCGCCAGGACACCGAGGAGAATATCTTGCTGGGAGTGGACTTTTCCAGTAAGGAAAGGTGAGTCTGATGGGCTAGGTGTTCCCTTCTGTGAGGGGGCAAGAGCTGCTGCTGGAAAAAGGTTTCCATGGTCCCATATCCATCAGAGGTGGGAGAGGGCTGCATCCTGATGGAACACTAGTGTGTGCCGTTTCAATGTGTGCCAGGCACTGTGCCAGCTCCAGGCTGTGCTCTCGGAGCACAGAGTCAATTGAGAGGACAGAAAGTTGTGCTTAGAGGTTTCACGCCAGCTACTGTAGAGTGGGGCACCCTAGCCAGGAATGCTTCCTGAAGGAGGTGACAGCAACACCGAACACAGAAGGCCAAACTGGAGTCGGCCAGGGGAAGCAAGGAGACCCTCCCGGGCAGAGGGTTCCATGGAAAAGTGTGGAGATTGGTGGGCTTCATCCCAGACACCTGACCCCACAGTGATATTCCATGGATTCTCAAGTGCTTCATGGCAGGTTCTAGGTCAGAGGGTTTAAGAGTAGCTTGTAATTTCCCACTAATTGGAGGCCAAGTAAGTTATAGTATTGACCCCATGATGTGTGTGAAATGAGGGTTGAATCACTCCCCTGACATCTTGGATAAATGAATGCCTGTGAGCTCATTGCAAAACCTGGATTTGTTAAAACTAGATTAGGCTCCCTTTATTCATTCTTCTTTCATCAACTCATTCATTAAGCATTTGATTTATTTGCATTCTCCTGTGTATGAGGCAATGGGCTAGGCCCAGGTAAACAAAGAAGCACCAGTACACATAGTTCTTAGCCTCAGAGAGCTTCTAAGCAAGCAGGAAGACAGTCACAGCAACCAGGTAGGAGGGAGACAGTGATCACAGGAGGGGGTGGCTGTTGAGAGCACCTGGCAGGAGTGAAGCCTAAACCGAATCTTTTTTTTTTTTTTTTTTTTTTTTTGTTGGAATTTTTTTATTGTTGCCCAGGCTGGAGTGCAATGGCGCGATCTTGGCTCACTGCAGACTCCACCTCTCGGGTTCAAGCGATTCTCCTGCCTCAGCCTCCCAAATAGCTGAGATTACAGGCATGTGCCACCATGCCCAGCTAATTTTTGTATTTTTAGCAGAGATGAGGTTTCTCCATGTTGGTCACGCTGGTCTCAAACTCCTGACCTCAGGTAATCTGCCTGCCTTGGTCTCCCAAAGTGCTGGGTATTAGCCACCATGCCCGGCCCCTAAGCTGAATCTTAATGGGCAAGTGGGCAGTCAGGTGGGCTCCAGGGTGGAGGCAGAGCAGTGAGGTGCATTTCAAGAGCATTTCAGGCAGAATCAACAGCAGAAACCAGTCAGGGAGGCCTTGAGTGTCATGGTAACGGTATGGTCTTGCCTTGTTCCCATGAGAGCCTCTGTAAGTCACATGTTAGCGACCAGTACTTTGATGCTTGTTAGAAGGAAATAAAACAGGAAGGACATTTCTTTTGTGACGTATCCCCTAGCCCTGCAGTACATAATAAAGAGCACTATGAGAAAGTTTCCTGTGGCACATGTTGGGGGTGGATTTGGGGCTGGCGTCTGTGGCCTTGGGCTGGTTGGGAATCTGGGCCTAGAAGAACCTGTAGCATAGGAGGTGCTTGGATGTGAGCTCTGAAGAGCCACTTGGAGGCTGGAGGGTGTGGTCCGTTAGGACAGGGTGCCACCAGGCAGGTGCTTTCAGAAATACCCAGGTGTTTAGTGTTTGACAGTGTTGCGTTTGTAGTTGTTCTTCCAGTGACTGTCCAGCTTTTCGGAATCTTCCTGGGGCAGGGACCTTCCCTCACAAGTATGGTCTATTCCAGTGATGCTTTCTGATCCTGAATGGAAATGGCCTCCCGTGGCCCGTGCCCGTTGTCTTGATCATAACCATGGGAGTGGTGTAGAAGGGGTTAAGTGAGGTGTTCGCGGAGGCATTTTGTAGGTGTGCTATGCTTTACTGGCTGTAGAGCATAGCACACCTACAAAATGCCTCCGCGAACACCTCACTTAACCCTTTCGTCCCCCTGGGGTGGGTAGTCCTGCCTCAGATTTTACACATGAGAGTCAGAGCTCATAAGGCTGCAGTGATTACCCTAGAGTCATCCCAGTAAGTGGCCAGGCTAGGACTCAGAGGCAGGGATTTTCCTGTGACCTGTTAAATGAGCAGACACCACTCATTCTTTCCCAGTGGGCTGTGGCTCTCTCCTCTACACTGCCTTGCTCATTCATTCACTGCTAGGTGTATCATGCATGGACTTGTTAGCTCTTTCCCTGTGCCAGGTGCCCCACCAGTTGCTGGGGCCACATCAGGGAGCATGGCAGACACACCTGCACTCGCAGAGCTTACAGGCCAGCAGTCATGGGCGTGCCTTAGATGCACACTCGTGTACTCTCTTTCCGCTGTTGCCAGCTGGAAGAGACAGGCCTGTGCACTCACCCGCACCGACTCCAAGGTGCCCTTTCCTCGTGCCTTCTCCTTCCTTTGCCGCCCCTCAGCACTACGACTTCCACTTCCGTTCTTGCAGGCCCCTCTCCCTGTGGTTCCCTTGCCTCTGCTTCATACTCTTCCCTCAGGTTCAAATCCCTGCACCCTCTGAGCAGGAGCCACAGCCCACATGTGGGCACCGACCCCAAGGCCAGGGCAGGTCTCTGAGGTTGGAGAGGGTGGTCGAGAGGCCATCCAAGGTGAGCAGGGGCCTGATGGGAACCAGAGCTAAGCCATCCTTCCTGTCGCCGGGCCTGATGTAGCTGCCCTCAGTGCCTGGGTAATCCCAGGGGCTGGGAACTGGGCCTTCTCCTGCAGCTCCCACACTGCCCCAGCGCCAGGCTGTTGTCTTCTTTCCTGGCTTGGAAACAAAGTCCAGGTCCCCACCAGACGCCTTTGGCCTGCTGAGGGTGCAGTATACTTGTTTTTTCTAAACTCCTTCCATGGGATTTTGTTTTTTATTCCCCCTGCCAAAGAAAAAAAGGAAATGAGCATTGCCGCCAGAGGGCATCTTCATAAAGAGTCCAAGTGCTGTCCAAAAGGCAGCATTGGAATGACGGCTGTGTAGTGGGCTCGCGGGCTCTCACTCAGGGTTGTTTTTTTTTTTAAGACAGGGTCTCACTCTGTCACCCAGGCTGGAGTGTAGTGGCTCGATCTCAGCTCATCACAACCTCTGCCTCCTGGGCTCAAGCGATTTTTCTGCCTCAGCCTCCTGAGTAGCTGGGATTGTAGGCGCCCACCAACACATCTGACTAATTTTTGTATTTTTAGTAGAGACAGGGTTTCACCATGTTGGCCAGGATGGTTTCAAACTCCCGACCTCAAGTGATCCACTCTCTTCAGCCTCCCAAAGTGCTGGTGTTACAGGTGTGAGCCACCATGCCTGGCCTTGCTCAGTTTTATATCTGCATATGCATCCTGGGGAGACCAGAACAGCCACGCCACCCTTGGGCTCAATCTTGGATTTTTTTCTTGTTTGCTTGCATGCTTTTTTTGGAGGGGAGGGGAGACAGGATCTTGCTCTGCCACCCAGGCTGGAATGGTGAAATTATGGCTCATTGCAGCCTCAGTCTCCCAGGCTCAATCAGTTCTCCTACCTCAGCCTCCTGAATAGCTGGGACCACAGGCACACGCCACCATTCCCAGCTAATTTTAAAAAAAAATTTTTTTGTGGAGATGGGGCTTCACTGTGTTGCCTGGACTGGTCTCAAACTCCTGGGCTCAAGCAGTCCTCTTGCCTCCACTTCGCAAAGTGCTGGGATTACAGATGTGAGCCACCGCACCCAAGTAGGATTATTTTTTCGATTGAGGTTGGGAACATTTTGAGTGCCATGAGTGTATGCCACCGTCCATGCATCAGCGCTTTGCCATCAGTGAAGGACTTCACAATGGGGTCTTGGAACAGGCCTGTCTCCTGCCTGGCCCTCCAGATCCATCTGGCTTCTCCGTTCCTGCCGCACAGGCCCTAGGAACTTGGAGCCTGCTTTCTTCTGCAATTACCCCTACCCACTCTATCCTTTGGGGTCACTTTTCCTCTAAATAGACCCAGTTTAGATATACATCCCTTTCCTGCTTCCCATATATGCTCCCAGGTGGAGACAAGAGGACTGCTTGAGTCCAGGAGTTTGAGACCAGCCTGCTCAATATGGTGGGGACTTATCTCTACAAAAAAGTTTTTTTTTTTTTTTTTTTTTAAAGCTGGGCATGGTGGCAATGTGCCTGTGGTCCTAGCTAGGTAGGAGGCTGAGGTAGGAGGATTGATTTGGCCTGGGAGATCGAGGCTGCCATGAACCATGATTGCACCACTCCAGCCTGGGTGACAGAGCAAGACCCTGTCTCAAAGAAAAATATGCTTCCCATAGGCCCTCCTTCCTTGTAGAAATCTTACTGTTAATCATCATAGGACTGCTGAAAACTCACAAAAGTAACAGCTAGGGAACAATAGGAGATGTGTGGAGTGTTGCAATCATGCAAGGTCCCTGGTTCATGCTCATGGCTCTAGTTGAAGGCCATGAGCGGAAGTCACCCGTGGGCTGAACCTCTCGCCCATCTGTGTCCAAGGGAGGCCGGTCTAGGGGTTAGGGTTCCACATGGTTTCCTGTGCCCCTGATTTCCTATGGGCAGTCTCATACCTGCCCCCTTGGGCTCTGCCTGCCCTGGAAGGCCCTGCTCCTGGCCTGGGCCTGGCCTTGGCACCCCCCGTCCTGTGCTCTCTCTAGCAATCTGTGCTGTGCCCACCTCCTTATCAATTCCTGGTGAGGGTCGTCATTGCTCAGGTCAGGTCTTCTAGGCCTGCTCGCATATTCCCAGGACACCGTCTGACCTGGCTTCTGCCTATGGGATTCGGACTCCACAGGGACCCCTTCCTTGCCTGTTCCTGGCATTGACGTAGCCATGTGGTCCCTAGAGCTCTGCGGGGCCCAACATAAATTTTATTTTGCAGTGCTATAAGGGAAATACAGTTAGTCCCTCTGGAGTGTGTAGGACAGCAGAGAGGGACCTGAGAATTTGTCCAACCCAAAAGCCTGAGAATCATTGGCCAGAGGGGCTTGGAACAACTTTCCCCATAGATGTAGAAGCATGGGGTTGAGAAGAGTCCTGCATGGTGGGAGGATTGCTGTCCAGGAGGGCAGCTGGGTCTGTGAGCCCCAGACGCCCCATCCACACAAGCACACAAAAATGTGACTGTGGTGTTGGCAGCAGCATGAGATTCCTGACGTCCTCGGAGCTGGCCCTTGGCATGGTTACAGCGGCTTCACACAAGCTGACTTTTAAAAGCCTGCAGAATTGTCATCATCATCTGAGCAGACCCTCTGATAAGCCCTTTCTTTCCCCATTTTTAGTGGCGCCAGTCTCTGCAGTCGTTCGGTATCATTTCACTGGTAGGATGGGCAAATCAAAACCAGATTAAGTGAGGCTGTAAAACTGCAGCCACACTAAAGGCGCAGGCACACAGGTCCATTGGTGAGCTCCAAGAACAGTGTGAGCACGCTCCCCTCCCCGCCACCCAGAAGAGGCCGGACCAAGCTTGGCCGCTGGTACTTGCCTGTGTACCCCTGAGTAACATGTGGCCCCTGCCAGCAGAGCACTAGCCCTTGGCGGCTGCCTCCCTGCTGTAGAGTGGATAGGTGGTCAGCCCTCACTGTACCCCAAGAGCGTTGGCTGAGCACCTACGGAGTCGTGTCCACAAAGCCATCCCTGACCCTTGTCTTCTAGAATTCATCAGTGAACATTTCCTATGCAGACACCGCTCCCACATGTATATCCAGCAGCTGGTCCTGGGACAGGTGGTGAGCTGGAAACGCTGTGCATGGGTGAGCCTCCATGTGGGTGAATACTGACTCCACGTCTTCCCACATGCATATCCAGGAGCCGGTCCTGGGCCAGGTGGTGAGCTGGAAATGCTGTGCATGGGTGAGCCTCCATGTGGGTGAATGCTGACTCCACGTCTTCTCTCCCCTCTTGCAGTAAAAGCTGCACCATTGGGATGGTTCTCCGGCTGTGGAGCGACACAAAAATCCACCTTGATGGAGACGGGTAAGGAAATCTCTTTAAAACCTTCTCTCACTGAATGTAGGCTTTGAAACACGAGCTGGCTGGGGGATCCTTGGCTGATCATTAGCACAGACTCACGTGTGGCGGGAGTGTCACTGCGGGAGAAGTCCTATCACCCTTGAGTGAGTTGCACGAGGGAGGGTGTGTTTTGGCCATCGTGTTAGGTAGTTTAGTTCATGAAGTATCAGTGGGAGCGATTATAGGGGATCTGCTGCTGTGTGAAGTCCAAGACAGCAGTAAACTGACACGATCCGCCACCTCGATGGGTTAAGAACTGTCACCTCACGCCCTCCGTGGGGCTCATCCTGAAAGTTTATGGATGAATGTGGTGCAGCAGGAACTCACCAGCTTTGGGGGTGCAGGGAGAGATATACGACTAATGGGCACAACAAGGTTTCAGGTGCCACCCTGGGGGCCACAGAGGAAGAATGAACCAGTTCTGCCTGGGCATGCAGTCGGGAGGAGGGGCTGTCCAGCTTCCACACACGTCCACTCCCAGGGAGGTGTGGGGGCGCCATGAGGAGTGGGAAGAAACAACAAGAAAGTGGCCCTACACGGGGATTCTAAGCAGGTCAGGGTTATGTTGCCTTACAGGATGGGAAGAGAAAATAAAAATTGGATTTGTTGTTTAAGTCAATCAACTTAATTAAATTAATTAAAATTAATATTAAAATATATTAATATCTTTGTATTAATTTGTTTTTTCAACGGAGTCTCACTCTGTCATCCTGGCTGGAGTGCAGTGGTGCGATCTCGGCTTACTGCAACCTCCGCCTCCTGGGTTCCAGTGATTCTCCTGCCTCAGCCTCCCAAGTAGCTGGACTACAGGCATGTGCTACCATGCCCGGCTAATTTTTGTATTTTTAGTAAAGATAGGGATTCACCATGTTGGCCAGGCTGGTCTCAAACTCCTGACCTCCGGTGATCTACCCACCTTGGCCTCCCAAAATGCTGGGATTACAGGTGTGATCCTGTAATCCTGGGATTACCACGCCCGGCCTGTATTAATTTTTAATATTTTACGTTAGTATTTATATTTTTATATTAACACTTTTCTATTAATATAGTAATAGATATTTTTATATATTGATTATTTTCCATGCAATCCTATGAATATAGTTTCCATGCAATTACAAAAAGGAATGGCCAGGCGCGTGGGGCAGGAGGTGGCAGGTGGGCAGGAACCATGTGGGAACATAGAAGAGACACTCTTGGAGGTCCTTGTCTGGCACCCTTTGCCAGGCTTTCAGTTTTTGGTGGAACTCCAGTTGCTGGGTTAAAAACAAGCCCTCCTTATCAGAGAATATGTCTCTTTCTGCCCTTGCCCATGTCTGCCACAGTGGGTTCCATAATCCCCCATCAGGTGGCATGAGACCTGCTTGTTCCGGCGTGCACGGTGGGCCGGCTCCCTTCTCCCACAGTGATTTCACTGAAGGGGCTGATTTCTCACCACGGATACCTTTCTCTCTGTTTTTGTTTCTCAGTGGTTTCAGCGTGAGCACAGCAGGAAGAATGCACATCTTTAAGCCTGTGTCTGTCCAGGCCATGTGGTAAGTGTGGTTTTGGGACTTTTAACTCCCTAGAAATATTTTCTTAGCTGATAGCAAGAATAGAAAAACCCCTTTTACCGAGAAGCTTGTTATGTCTGCACATATTTGGGGGGGGCACAAAATATACGTAACATAAAATTTACCATTTTCACCATGTTTACAGGCACAGTTTTCAGTGGCATTAAGTATATTCACAATGCTTGGGCAGTTTGACGTTTCTTGTATTTTTAAGACAGGGTCTTGCTATGTCTCCCAGGCTTGGGTGCATTGGTGTGATCATGGCTCACTGCACCTTGACCTCCCAGGCTCAGGTGATCCTCCCACTGCAGCCTCCCAAGTAGCTGGGACTACAGGCACGTACCATCACACCCAGCTAACTCTTGTATTTTTCTGTAGAGATGGGGTCTCACTATGTTGCCTAGGATGGTCTCAAACTTCTGGCCACAAGCAGTCCTCACACCTCAGCTTCCCAAATTGCTAGGATTACAGGCATGAGCCACCGTACCTGGCCTCAGCCTATATATATGTGTTTTTTTTTTTTTTTTTTTTTGTAAAAAGAAGTAAAATGGGCTGGGTGCAGTGGCTCATGCCTGTAATCTCAGCACTTTGGGGGAGACTGAGGTGGGTGGATCACCTGAGGTCAGGAGTTTGAGAACAGCCTGGCCAACATGGCAAAACCCCGTCTCTACTAAAAATACAAAAAATAGCCAGGCGTGATGGTGCACACCTGTAATCCCAGCTACTCAAAGGCTGAGGCAGGAGAATCGCTTGAACCTGGGAGGCGGAGGTTGCAGTGAGCCAGACCACACCACTGCACTCCAGCCTGGGCCACAGAGCAAGACTATCTCAAAAAAAAAAAAAAGACGACGTAAAAGAGGGTGACTAAATAAAATAGATTCTTAATATTGTTTCCTAGCCTGCCTCCCCAAACCTCTTCTGTTAGTTTCTGTATTAAAATGACTTTCTAGAACTTAGTTCCTTAAGAAATCTAAGCATCTAAGCCATTAGAACGTTGCTGGGAGGGATGGATGGAAATGTAATTACTTAGAATGCAGGCAGATGTGTCTGTTGCATATTAAAGACTTCTTCCAGCTGCTAGGCTTAATTGTGGGTCTTATGTTCAAGGTTACCACAGCTTCAGGAGCAGATCTTAATTCTTTGGAGTTAATTGATGAGTTGTAAAATAACCAGTCAGCCACCTGATGGGAAGCGTTATGAAGTAGTTTGTTGTTGTTTGTTTCTGCCTCTCTTTGGAAATGGTGTGGGGTGTTCTGTCCACTCTTAGATTCAGTCAGTGAATGCGTCCCGGGCACGAGCTCTGTGCCTGGCCAGCTGGACGCTTCAGGCTGTGTGTATTCCCCAGCACCCCTACATGTAAGTGCAGCTGTAAGAATGAGGCCTTGGCCAGGCGCAGTGGCTCACGCCTGTAATCCCAGTACTTTGGGAGGCCAAGGTGGGCGGATCATGAGGTCAGGACATGGAGAACATGCTGGCCAACGTGGTGAAACCCTGTCTCTAATAAAAATACAAAAATTAGCCTGGTGTGGTGGTGTGCACCTATAGTCTCAGCTGCTTGGGAGGCTGAGGCAGGAGAATCGCTTGAACCAGGGAGGTGGAGGTTGCAGTGAGCCCAGATTGCACCACTGCACTCCAGCCTGGCAACAGAGCAAGACTCCATCTCAAAAAAAAAGAAAAGAAAGAGGAAGCCCTTTACAAACTGCCCTTCTCAGCCAGGCTAATGCCTGTAATCCCAGTGCTTTAGGAGGCCAAGGCGGGCGGATCACTTGAGGCTAGGCGTTCAAGACCAGCCTGACCAACATTGCAAAACCCCATGTCTCCTAAAAGTAAAATTAGCTGGGCATGGTGGTGTGCGCCTGTGGTCTCAGCTACTCAGGAGGCTGAGGCAGGAGAATTGCTTGAACTCAGGAGGCAGAGATTGCAGTGAGCTGAGGACCTGCCACCGCACTCTAGCCCAGGCGACAGAGCAAGACTCTCAAAAAGAAACTAAAAAATAAATAAAAAGTTGCCCTTCCTTTCCCGTATTTGAACCCCTTTGTCAGAGGAGGAAACCCTGCGTCTCTCGCGCCCTCCTGATCTGACCCTCTCTTCTCCTCACCCCAGGTCTGCCCTGCAGGTGCTTCACAAGGCCTGCGAAGTGGCCCGGAGGCACAACTACTTCCCCGGGGGCGTGGCTCTCATCTGGGCCACCTACTATGAGAGCTGCATCAGCTCCGAGCAGAGCTGCATCAACGAGTGGAATGCCATGCAGGACCTGGAGTCCACGCGGCCCGACTCCCCCGCACTGTTTGTGGACAAGTAAGGGTGGCACCTCCTGTGGGAGCCCACCCAAGCCCGTAGGCACCCGTCTCTCCCCCACTTGCCCTGTGCCTGACCTGGAACCTGCACTGGGCCACACCTCCCCTGGAGTCCCTTGAGTGACAGCCCAGCTTTCCCAGAACCAGCATTTAATGCAGGGGCCTGTGTCCCATGCAAAAAAAAAAAAAAAAAAAAAAAAAAAAATTACTGATGAATCTGGTAAATCCATTTCTGGGGAGAGGGTCCATAACTTCCATCAGACTCTCAAAGGAATGTGTGGCCCTCTGTGTCCCCAGCTCTTTGCAGAGCTCTGTGGTCTGGCCTTTTCAGATTATCAGAGACATAATTCTCAGAGCCTCCCACTTTGCTCTGAGGAGAATTAGGAATGTGTCCTCTGCTTCCTTGGATCCAAAAACACAACTGCGGAGGGCAGCCTGCCTTAGCAGCAGCCATGGGGAGCCACAGGACCTGTGTCCTGTGACCTATGACAGCACTAATGTGGAGCGGCCACGCTCGCTGAGATCTAGTTAGAGAGACGGAACTCAGGTCGCCCCTCCCATCAGGCTCTGGACCCTGCTCCCACAGTGTGGCATTCCTCCAGGACACTGCATTTTAGGATGACTGTGGATAAACCACAGAGTGTTCAGAGGACAGAGATCTGAAGGACGGAAGTTACATTAGGAGAGGCCTTGACATCACAAGCTGGGCTGGGGAGGAAGGATAGTTGCTTTTGAATATTTTGAGATTGCTCATGGGGAAGGATTAGCCTGGTCTGTGTGTCCCCTAAAGTTAAAACCAGAGCAAGGAAATACCCAGAGTTTGATTCCGAGGAAGGGGTTAGTGGGAGCTGCCGCAGCTGGGCCTCATGCCCAGACGTGTTCGGGCACAGACCCAAGGGCCCGGGGGCCTTGGGACATTACGCTGGCCATTCCGGCGTCCTGCCCTGAGACTGTCTGAGCAAGGCATGAATTTCCACACTGCCCTCTGCCCCCTTGACCTGCTCTCCACTCTGTTCACTCCCGTGGGGATCCTAGAGCCGCAGTGGGTTTCCTGTGCATGTCTCCCTACTGCCCGAGAACGTGCGCACCAGGAAGTGTGCTCCCCTTGCCAAGCAGCGTTCTGTTTAGACCCAGGAGCATCTGGCATTCCTGACGCCTCCGACCTCAAGCTTTCTACAGCTTGCTCTCCTCAACGTCGTTTCTTCCAGGCCCACCGAAGGGGAGAGGACCGAGCGCCTCATCAAAGCCAAGCTCCGAAGCATCATGATGAGCCAGGATCTAGAAAACGTGACCTCCAAAGAGGTAAGACAACTCCTCCCTTCACTGCAGGGGTTCCGAGGCCTTCCTGTGTCCTGCTGCCAAAAGTGCAGCTGAAGCAGACCAGGCACCTGGCCTTTACCTGTCCCCTTAACAGCCCCTGGGGGCTTGTTTTCTGCCTCATTCTATTCTATAATCGCAGCAGGCCTTGGAGTCAGACTCCAGTTTGATTCCACATCTGCCGCTTACCAGCTATAAGACATTGGGCAAATTTCTTGACCTTTCTGAGCCTCACCTATATGGGCTTTGGGGAGATCTCATTCCATGAGATATGTAGACTGCACCAAGAAGCATTGACCTGTGTTAGTAACACTCCCTTCTTCTCTCTTCCGCTCCGTATTACCTTGAGTTTTATGGAAGAGACAGCAGACTTATTTCTCCACAGGATGACAGCTGACCTGCAAATACCAAATTCTAGAATAATTTCTACCTTTTCATGTTTTTTCCTGGATCACTTTTTTTCCCATCACTTTTTGTTCAAGGTATGCAATGAATTATAAAAGATTAAACTAGGTGAATCTAAGAGGTTGAGATTGACTTTTTAAAAGTTTATATATAATTTTTTTTTTTTTTGAGATGGAGTCTCGCACTGTCGTGCAGGCTGGAGTGCAATGGCACGATCTTGGCTTGCTGCAACCTCCACCTCTGGGTCCAAGCAATTCTCCTGCCTCGGCCTTCCAAATAGCTGGGATTACAGGCACCCGCCACTACACCCAGCTAATATTTTGTATTTTTTTAGTAGAGATGGAGTTTCACTATGTTGGCCAGGATGGTCTCAAAATCCTGACGTCATGATTTGCCCACCTTGGCCTTCCAAAGTGCTGGGATTACAGGTGTGAGCCACCCACGCCTGGCCTTTTTTTTTTTTTTTTTTTTTTTTTTTTTTTTTAAAAGAATATGTGTACAAATTTTTTAAAAGGGGTTGTGAAAAAACAGGCGACCAAAAAAAAACAACCAACAAA